>CAUYRT010067693.1:0-11742 GCA_963574885.1 Lepilemur ruficaudatus | reverse complement strand
TTTGAGTTAATTTTAGTAAATGATATAAGTTGAAAGTCCAACTTCAGGCTTTTGCATATGGCTATTCAATTATTTCAGAATCATTTGCTGAAAAGACTATTTATAGATGTGAGGGTTTATTTCTGAATTCTCAATTCTGTTCCATTAGTCTATATGTCCATCCTTTTGCCAGTACCACACCATCTTGATTATCATTACTTTGTACTAAGTTTTGAAACTTGGAAATGTGAGTCCTCATACTTTATTCTTTTTCAAAATTGTTTTTGTATTTGAGGTCCATTACTATTCCATGCAAATTTTTGAATCAGCTTGCAAATTTCTATGAAGACATCAGCTGAAATTCTGGTAGGGATTTTCCCGTATTTATAGATTAATTTGGGGAATATTGATATCCTAACACTGTCAAGTTTTCTAATCTGTTTATTTAGATCTTCTTTAATTTATTTCAATAGTATTTTGTAGTTTTCAGAGTATAAGGTCCATAGTTATTTTGTGAATTTTATTTTTAAGTATTTTATTTTTTGATGCTATTGTCAATGAAATTTTCTCTTTACTTTCAGATTGTTTATTGCAGGTGTTTAGAAATACAATTAATTTTTGTATTTTCATCTTGAATCCTGAAAATACACTAAATTCCTTTTTAGTTGTAATTTTTTAAGGGATTCCTTAAGATGATCTATATATGGGATCAAATCATCTGTGAATAGAGATTTTTTTTACCTCTTTCTTTCCAATCTTGATGCCCTTTACTTCTTTTTCTTGGTTGATTACCCTGCCTAGAACATCCAATACAATATTGAATAAAAGTGATGCTAATGAACATCTGTATCTTATTCCTGGTCTTAGGGAAATCATCCAGTTTTTCACCATATGAAGTATGATTTTAGCTGTGAGTGTTTTGTACATGCCCCTTATCATGTTAAAGAAGTTCCCTTACACTCTTAGTTTGCTGAGCGTTTTTGTCACAAGACGGTATTAGATTCTATAATCAAATGCTTTTTCTACGTCTATTGAGGTGATCACATGATTTTTCTTTTCTATTCTATTGGTATGATGTATTACCTTAATTTATTTTTAGATATTAATCAACCTTGCACTGATGGAATAAATCTCACTTGATCATGGTTTATAATTCTAATTATATGTTACTGGCTTTAGTTTGCTAGTATGTTATTGAGGATTTTTGCATTCATACTGTAAGAACTACTGATCTATATGTTTTGGTTTTTGTAATATCTTTGTTTGGTTTTGGTACCAGGATAATATGGATCTTATAAAATGAAGTGCTTTCTTTTCTTCTATTTTTTGGAAGAATTTGTGAAGAATTAGTATTAATTCTTTTTAAAATTTCTTTTTGGAATTCACCAGGATAGCCATCTGGGCTTAAGCTTTTCATTGTGGGTTGTTTTTGATTACTAATTTAGTCTCTTCAGTTATTATAGGTCCATTCTGATTGTCTATCTCTTCTTGAGTTGGTTTTAGTAATTTGCATCTTTCTAAGAATTTATCCATGTCATCTACATTATCTAATTAGTTGGCATACAATTGTTCATACAATTCCTTTATAATCCTTTTTGTTTCTGTAATGTCGATAGTAATGTTCCCTCTTTTATTTCTGGGTATAGTGATATGAGTCTGTCTTTTCTCCTTTTCTCTCTCTATAGTAATCTGTCTAAAAGTCAGTCACTTTTGCTGATCTTTTCAAAGAATCAGCTTTGGTTGCATTGACTATCTCAATTTTTTTCTGTTTTCTATTTCATTAATTTCCATTTCATCTTTATTATATGCTTTAGGTTTAATTTTCTCTTCTTTTTCCTGTATTGGTTTAGAGTTTTGATTTAGCTTTCTCTTTTTTTAGTATAGGCATGTATAGCTAGAAATTTTCCTCTAAACCTTGCTTTAGCTGCATCTCATAACTTTTGATATACTTTGTTTTTATTTTCATTCATCTCAAAATATTTTTTGATTTCCTTTTTGATTTCTTTCTTGACTCATTGGTTTTTTAATTTGTTGTTTAATTTCCACATATTTATTATTTTTTCAAATTTTCCTTGCTATTGGTTTCTAATTTTTTTCCATTGTGATTAGAGAGTATACTTTATGTTATTTCTATTCTTTTAAATTCATTAAAGTTTAATTTTGTAGCCTAGTATATGGTCTGACTTGGAGAATGTTACATGTGCTCTTGAAACCAATGCACACTCTGTTATTGTTGGGTGGAGTGTGCTGTAGATGTCTGTTAGCTGTAGTTACCCATTTTCAAAATGGAATATTAATCTTTACACTGTTTATTTTAAAAGAATGACATTTGGATCACAACTGATAATACATATAAGACCATTTAGTAAATACATAGACCGCTATGTTGGTAGCTTTCAACTCGGGGTTATTTTTTTTTCTGCTATGGTTTGAATATCTTCCCAAAGTTCCTATGTTGCAAATTTAATCCCCAATGCAACAGTGTGGAGAAGTGGGGCCTTTAAGAGGTCACAAGGACTCTGCCATCATAAAGGAACTAATCCTGTTATTGTGGGAGTGAATTCATTATGAAGAGAGTGGAGTCCCTTTAAAGATGAGTTTGGCCCCCTTCCTTGCTCTCTCCTGACATGTGATGTCTTCTGCCATATTTTGATACAGCAAGAAGGCCCTCATCAGATATGGCTGCTTAATCTTGGACTTTCCAGCCTCCAGAACCATGAGCCAATAGATTTCTGTTCTTTATAAATTAACCATTCTCAGGTATTCTGTTTTAATAGCATAATATGAATTTATAGACCTTCTAAGTAACATTTGGTAATGTCTGAAGATGTTTTTGATCATTACAACTTGAGAAGTGTTGTTAGTATCTAGTGAGTAGAAGTCAGGGATGCTGATAAATATCCTGTAAGTCATAGGACCGACCTCTACAACACAGCATTATTTGGTCCAAAATGTCAATAGTGCCAATGGTAAGGAACCCCATGCTATATATGGGTGACCCAGCAGTTGCAGAATAAGGGCTAATAGGAGATATATGTAGTGTTCATAAAATCATTGTGTTAAGCTTAGTCTCAATTCATGAATATCTTAAAAAAGGATGTATCTGTTGGATCTAGAAAAAGTAAGTTGAAAAAAATGTATATACTGTGTGGGTTTGATATTATACTTGTAATCATATTTTTAAAAAGATATATGCAAAATAAAAATTCCAGGTCCTCATTTTTCCACAAAAATGGTGTAGTAATAGTAAAAACATTGGTAAAAAAGAAGGAATGAATTTAGATCTTCATAATAAAAGTATAAAATTATAAGCAAAAATTAAAAATTAACAAATATATTAGAAAAATATAAGACTTATTTGTTTAGACAGAGGAAGAATTTTCAGCTCAAATCAGGGGATCCAATTACAAAGAAGAAGATAGGTGTTTTGGCAACCTGAAGAGTATTTCAGGTTGACTAGTTCAAAAGACAAATGATTATTACTTCCATGTGAGCACCGTAGTGTTGGTTAGTTAGTACCAATTTGATGGTGAGTACATGTGGTGCTTGTTTTTCCATTCCTGAGATATTTCACTTCGAAGGATGGGCTCCAGCTCTATCTAGGATAATATAAGAGGTGGTTTATCAGATGTGTAGCCACATGTACTCACCATCAAATTGGTATTAACTGATCAACACTGAATTGCACATATAGTAGTAATGTTCATCGGGTATCAGACAATGTATGTAACCTAAACATTTGTATCCCTATAATATGTTGAAATTAAAACAAAAAAAAAGGTGCTAGTTCACTATTTTTTTGTGTGTGTGTGTGTATGAGTAGTATTCCATGGTATACATATACAACATTTTATTAATCTACTCATGTATTGATGCGCACTTGGGTTGTTTCCACATCTGTGAAATTGTGAATTGTGCTGCCATAAACATTTGAGTGCAAATGCCTTTATTACAGAATGTCTTTTTTTCCTTTGGGTAGATGCCTAGTAGTGAGATTGCTGGATCAAGTGAGAGTTCTACATTTAGTTCTTTGAGACATCTCCAAATTACTTTCCACAGGGGTTGTACTAATTTGCAGTTCCACCAGCCGTGTGAGAGTGTTCCTTTCTCTCCACATCCATACAATCATTTGTTGTTTTAGGACTTTTTGATAAAGGCCATTCTCACTGGAGTTAGGTGATATCTCATTGCGGTTTTGATTTGCCTTTCCCTGATGATTACAGATGTTGAGCACTTTTTTATATGTTTGCTGGCCATGATTCTGTCTTGCCAGATATGTGGGAGGGGAGAAATGGGGATGGATAAATTCACAACTAATGGGTGCAGAGCTGCACTGTGTGGGGGATGGGCACTCTTGTAGCTCAGGCTTGGGTGAGGCAACGGGCATTAAATGTAACCAAAATGTTTGTATCCCTATTATATTCTGATATTTAAAATAAATAAATAAAAGAATAAATATGAAAAACAGACAAATGAGCCACGAACTATAGCAAACACAATGGGGAAGACATTGAGAAAGATGACTCCTACCATGCCATCCTACCAATCACACTTCCTGAAAATAACCACGTATTAACATTTTGTGTTTTTCAGAAAAAAAAGTGGATCCAGTTTAAAAAACTAGTGAATTACTTGAACCTAAAAGTGCCATGGAGATGGGTTTATGTGAGTTCAAGGGAATGTATTTCCTTTTCTGTTTATTAAGAGAAACCAGGGATGCTTTGGATGGCACTTTTGACTTTTTATTATGCTACTTTGAAAAGAAACTCTGGTCTATCTCAATATTTTTTGTCAATTTATTCCCCGAAATAGAATCTAGTTCTAAGCCAGTATGGCACTCGGGTGTCATTATCAGTCTGATTATTTTGGTATCTCTGAGTTTGCAATATGTTTCCTCAAATCTAATTCACTCCTACACCTATCCTGAGGAGGACATAAACATGGTCACAGGAAAAGGACAATTTCCATTACTAAACTGTATCTCTGATACATTCATTTTAGTCAAACTTCAAACTTAGCTAAGTCTTTCAGGAGCTTTAATGTTTTCAAAAGCTCCTTAGAGAATCTTTCAAGCAAAGGAGACTTAGAGTCACAGATTGTGAAGCTGAACGGTCAATGGGAATGCAGATAATAAGAACTTAGCAAACTATTAGCATGCAGCTGGTTCATTCCTTAGAGAATAATTTTTTGTAAAAGTGGACCTCATTCTTTCTGGGCTGCATCTTACTGCACAACACCTCAGGAACAGGCATCATTTGCAAGATTTTCGGTAGACTACATCAACCTCACAACTTTTCAAATAGCTCCCCCTCAGTCTTACATGTGATAAAGAACCATGAATTTTATGGGATTCTTTCTTATGATAGATAGGCCACTAATCACTCTTGATCCCATGATAAATTTAAATACTAACTAATCTACTTTGAATAGGGATTAAGCTTCAATGTAGGAGGAAAGTATTCATTAGAATTCATTATATCAATTTGCAACTTGAATGATGCCTCTTCTAAATAAAGTGCTGCAGTTTCTAGTGATTGTTAACTGGGAGCTTAAACATTATATTATCAATTAATGGAAAGAGCGATAAAATCTATAACTGAGGGAATACTTGCCCCTCCACCTCCTTTAGCTTTTTGAAATAGCTGGAAATTATTATTTTTAAGACAGTGACAAAATAGAATAATCACCATGAAAGAAGGAAAAAAACATCAAACTCAAGTTTCTTATGTCAAGGATAATTTGATGTGCATGAAAAATGGAATACATATTGCAGACTTCCTTATTTTGATGCATGCTTTATTCGTGTTGGACTCATCGTTGTCAAATTATTTTACAAATTCCACATGGAAATCAGATCAGATAATCATCTATCACTGTCTTAAACATTTTCCATATTTGGAATGAAAACATCTAACATCACTGAGCTAAAGTTGAGTAATAGCTCCTAAGCCTGAGATATTTCATTCTAAGTAATTGCCACTATAATACAATGATTTAAATTTTGATCTTAAGATATTTAAGCTATGAAGTGAAAATGAATTAGACATTCTTCTTTCTCTCCCATTTAAAAAACAAAGACTTCTGTAAGTAACTGAATGAAGAACATGAAATGTTCTGGGGCCTCAGGGCCTAGAAAAGTATTTCACTACACTTAAAATACTAAATCATGGCTTAAATGCAGTGAAGTCTTCTTAAATTTTAATTCTATACTTGTATTGGATGTCATAAAACTTAATGTTTAGTATTTTTATTATGTTGAATTTTGTGGCTTTTGAGAAGCAATTTTGTTATCAAGATTGATAGTGTATAAAAGGGAATGCTTGCAGAGCACTTGAGGTGTGCTGGGCAAAGTATTAGTGCTCTATGCAAATTAACCAATTTAATCTCTACGACAGCCTTATAATGCAAGTTCTATTAGAAATATCATTTTATATGTGATGAATATGAGGCTCAGAGAGGTTAAACAACTTGTCCAAGGTCACACGGAGCATTAATAAGGGTGCAGGGATTCAAACCTGGGTACTGTGCACCCAAGTCCATGCTCCTGTCTGCTCCACTGTGTGTACTTGTATTGCCTTGTTGCATGCTCTATGTCTCAATGATTGTGTCCTCCAAATGGTGCATTTCCTACATATTTGAGCATGTGTTCTGGCTTCCATAATAGAATAATATCCTAATCCCTCTTCTTCCGCTCATGATTGCATTTTTTAAATCTTGTGTCTTGAAAGGAGCCCAATCCATTCTCATAACCCTAAAGCTGCTCCAATGAAAAATTCCATCATTGCAGGCAATTTTCAGAAAATTTCTTTGATTTTTCTATTTATTATCTCACTTCTTCACTTTCTTTTTTCCACTAGTTAGGTCTTGACTTCCTAGCATGATGTTAACATCATGTGTACTTCATAAACTTGGACATAAATTTTGGATTGTCTGATCTTAACCCTGAGTCCTTCATAGACTAGTAGCTTGTTTCTTCCTCCTTCCATTTTCTGCTCCTAGTCTTATGTATCTTTTTATTCCCTGTATTTTTGTCAGTTTATATTATACATGTGTTAATGAGGATTGAATAGTTGATGCAACAGTAATGGATAAGACTCTGAAATTTCAGTGTCTTAACACACCGCTCTCCCCCACCCCTCTAGTCCCGCTACCAGGAGCAGCTGGTGTCCAAGGTCTCCAGGGGAAAAGAGGATAGTGGAGACATGCTGATTCTTAACTGCTTTAACCCAAAAGTGACATATGTTCTTGTTAAAACTAGTTTATTGATCCAACTTAAGCGTGTGGGTAAACAGGAAACAGGAGACCACATGGAATATCTGGTGAGTGTTGCTGATCTTTTCCACAATATTTTAAGAGCTTCATAATTTTTTACATGTAAATTATAAAACTGCCTTTTTATTGTATTATGTAAATGAATTTATGACCTGCTTAAACTATTTTCTCTTTTTACTGTTGATGTATGGCAGATTGAAAGCCTAGAATATAGGAATATCCTTTAATACTAATATTATAATGATATTTTACACTAGCAATGGACATTAGAAGATTCAAAGTCAGGTAATAAAGGTGTCACTTAGTTAAGTCCATGATGAGATAAAGAAAAAGATTTTTAAAAGAACAACTAATTTTACCAATGTGTTGCAAATCCTCTCAATTTCTCTTATCCTATACTCCACAAATTTTATAAAGTATAGTGTATATATCAAGATAATTCCCATAAGAGTGTATTATAGACCAGAACACCATGTTATTGTCTCTTAATGGAATTCTAAGGTGGACAAGCTGCAGCAGATTGTCCATGCTTATATAATTATTTTCCAGAGAATAGAACCAACATTTCATTTCATAAGCTCTTTATAAATAGGTAAAATAATTAAAATGCATACTTGTTTGCATTCTTGTAAGATAATAAGGGTGGACATTTATATTTTTAAAAAATGAGATTATTTCTCTTGAGAGGGTAAATATGACCTTAAGGATATTGTTTGATCTTGGAGAAGAGCAAAACTATTTTTGTTTTAACCTGGTAGAAGGAAGCTGTCTTATAGAATGAATCTCCAAATTGAAACCTCCTTTGCAAATTGAAACCTTCTGTGTCTAAAATCCTTACATAGTGGCTTTCATATAAGATGCTTAGATTTATATTGACCATTACATGAAAGTTCTATATTGTTGAGCTTTCAGGTTAAATAGGTCACTAGCCAAGAATATAAACTGCTGTCATCACCACATCAAGTGAAACAGAAATACTAGATACTGGATAGGGGGGAAAAATTAATATAATTATGGATTAGTGGCAATCGGCACTTGCTATAAGGACAAAATAACTTTTAAATTAATCAATCACTTGTCTGTATTTCTTCGAACCACATAAGCTGCTTGGAAGACAGTTTTATTCAAGCAATTCTTGCAAAACTCTTAGTTCATAGTAAGAAAAATGTGTTAGTAATAATAATAATAAATAAGCTCCAATATTTTAACTTTTATTTTTACATTTCTTTCATGATGAATTTTTGATAGTGACACCATCCATACTGCAAATTGGTCTTTAGTTTTTGGTTTTAGCCACTGTTGATAGAATTTATAGCCCATTTTTAGACAGCGGTTTTTATAAACAAGCACTTTACTGTGGTAATTACATATTTTGTTTTATTATATTGTGAAATTAAGAGCAATAGAATTTTTGTGTCACATTTTTTCTCTCATTTGTAGACAAAGCCTAAGTTATTAGACTTTCTAAAAGTTTGCTAAAATATTCCTGTCAACATTGGAAGAGGTAGCAAGATTACAATTTTACCTCTAATCATGCACATGAGCTCAGGAGACAGTTTACCCAAAGTCAGGCATTCTACGCATTCATATTGAACTTTCCTCAAATACTAGTTGGCTGAATATAAATACCCTCACTGCCCTGAAATTTTTCTCAGTCAGTTCCTCTCTCAAACTCTGCAAAATAGAAGACTTGGGTCCCCACCAAGTCCTTGTTTACACATTTAAGCAGATTTTCTTTACTTTATTTTACTTTTGGAAAAATTGGCCCTGACTTTTGTTGTCTATGCTACCTTAGTGAGGATCAAAATTTCTATATTTAAAAAAGTCAGACATGCCACTAAATGATCAGGCATAAAATGGCTATGGCTCTTCTTCATTAACTACAATACAGTGGTAATTTTCCTGTCATCAGAAAGGAAAATCTTATTGACTGTGATTTAGCCAGACTCCATGGAACCTGACCAATGTCAAGACCAGAGTTTGCAAACTGATGGCCTGGACGTAGGCCATATTTGATAGACAGTTGTGTTTGGCCACACTCACATGTTTTGCTTTGCCTTAAATATATTAGTCACTTACATTTAAAAAAAAAAAAAAGTCAGAACTTTTGCATAAAAGTCCATATTTAGGTGTCTCTTTGAAACTCGGAAGCTCAGGCACACTGGACCTACATTCCCTGCATTCAGCTATTGATGCCCAGTGTCTGCCCTTCTTACTGGAGTACATCAGGTCACAGTTCCCCTGCTGCCCACCCCTGACTCTCAATTGTCTTGTGAGAACTGCTTCATTCATTGGCATGACCTGCCATGCCCCTATAGCACTTGAACTTGTGATCCCCTAACCTAAGTTGTTCTTGTTCTAAGTGTGGTCTTGGTACCACTTACATCACACTCACCTGGGGTGCTCACT
Source organism: Lepilemur ruficaudatus (assembly GCA_963574885.1). Taxonomy (NCBI): domain Eukaryota; kingdom Metazoa; phylum Chordata; class Mammalia; order Primates; family Lepilemuridae; genus Lepilemur; species Lepilemur ruficaudatus. The sequence goes on along the minus strand of CAUYRT010067693.1, from coordinate 2,082 downwards.
AACCTTATAGATTTCTGGGCCACAAATTCTAGTCCATTATTGGATCTGAATGTGAACGAGCTCTCCAGATGAATCAGATATACGAAATTTGCAAACCACTAATATAATTCCCTGGATATGTACTAGAGATGCATATGCAAATAATTTGGTGATTTCCTTTTTAAACTAGAAGCTCTTTATTCCTGACCCAACACCCTACCCACCTCTCCCTTCCTCATTGTTTGATTTTTTAATTTTATAAACACACACACATATACATATGTATACACACACATATATATATTACATATGCTTCAAGAAACAGGGTTGTTCCTATAAATACAGAAATTGGACCAAAAAGATTTTTTAACATTTTCTGCTTACCTGTCCTTCATAGGGCGGAAGACGTATGGCTTCGCTGCATTCTTGGGCAAACAATTTACAAGAGGTGGAGTTGCTATGCATTCCCAATGTGTTCCTAGAACTCTTCATCTCTCCTTTCTTTCTCCAGTCAGGTTGTATTTGCTTTGTATCTTTCTCTATTGTGAAATGAGTGTGTTCACCTGTCTTATAATTTTTGAACAAGTCTGCATAAGCTTAGTGTTACAGGAGTTTTCTTTCATTTGTATTTTGGTCCTTTTTTCTTTATCTTACAAGATTAAATGCTAAAACAATCTTTGCTCCCCCTGTAGAACTAGACATTTTAAAACTAGATATTGAGGATTATATAATTTATTGTGTTTCTTCTCTTTTCATTAGAGTGACCAAAAATTTCAAAACCAAAGTTATAACTCAAATTTAATAATTGTATAGATCTCTATGACTGGAGTGTTTGCATTTTAACTTCAAACCTATTTGGAATCATTTATTTTGATTTTTTTGAACCTGTTGCTGAGAATTATTTTTAATATGCCTTTATTATAGTATATGTATTCCAAAAGGTTAATTCAAAAAACTGAATGAAATTGGGTGTCCAAATGCAAAAATAATAATAATCATCATCATCATCTAAGAAGCCTAACTGATTTTCTTTTGCTAAACAGGTTTTAGGCTAATTTATGCTTTCGTAATTAGTTTTAATCTATGTTCTTTTGTCGAATGCCAATTGATTGCAGTTCAGGACAAATTTTTAAAATTGAATTTCAATTTACATATTATGAAATATGCTGAATTTAAATGTACATTTTCATGACTGTTGACAAATACATATATTTAATTTAACTCATATCAGTATCAAAAGAGGAACTATTTCCATCAGTTCCCTCATAATTCTTTCCAGTTAATCTCTAGTCTTCAGAAGCAATCATTGGTCTAATTCTTATCATGATACCTTAGTTTTGCCTGTTCTAGCTGTTTGTATAGATGGAATCATAAGTATGTTCTCTTTTTTATGGGGCTTTTGCTTACTCAGCAAAATTTTTTATGAGATTCATCCATGTAGTTTCATATATTAATACTTTATTCATTTTTATTGATGAGTAGTATTCCATTGTATGATTATGACACATATATGAATATGAATATCAATATATTAGTTCTATTGATAGACACGAGGCTGTTTCCAGTTTGGTATTGTAATAAAAACAGAAGCTACTAAGAACATTGCTGTACAAGGCTTTTGTGATCATGTATTTTCATTTGTCTAGATAAATATGTAAAGTACAATAGCTGGTTCATAAGGTAAATGTATGTTTCACATTCTAAAAAATGTGCTAAATTTCCAAAGAGATTTTACTATTTTACCCTCCCATTATAAATGTATGAGTCTGAATGTTCCACATCTTCACCTACATTTAGTGTTGTCTTTTTCTTTTTAGCTTTCTAGTGAAATTCTAGTGATGATTCATTAATTTGAATTTCCATGATGACAAGTGGTGTTGACTACTTTTTCATATGTGTCTCGGCAATTCTCAGATCTCGTTTTGTACAAGTCATTTTTCCACTTTTTTTTATGTGTGAGGAGGTTATTTTTCTTCTTATGAATGAATTGTAAGAGTTAGTTCATTATATATTCTAGAGTCAAATCAGATATATGGGGTACAAATATTTTCTCCTATTGTATAGTACATATATTTCCTCAATGTTTTATATATTTTTATGAGA
>CAUYRT010067691.1:0-18519 GCA_963574885.1 Lepilemur ruficaudatus | reverse complement strand
CTGACACTCTCAATGCCAGTGGTTCCAAATTCAGTATGCCTTTTCTCAGTTGGTTTGCATATGTCTTATGCATGTATGAGTCAGGGGTTAGGTATGTGGGTTCATACACAGAATTGGGATTTCTTTTCTCTTTCTCCTTTGAAATTTTCCCTTCAAATTCCTGCCTGTGCTCCCCTACAGCTGCTGGAATCAGTAATTGGCACAGCACCTTCAGAGAGAAGGAAAAACAAAATCAAAACCAAAAATAACCAAAAAAGGAGACTGTCCCTTATGTAAGTCACTTCTCCAAGCTTTAATTCCCTTATCATCTACTTGTTTTTTTTTTTTTTAACTTTCAGAGATGTTATGCTATGTCTGAATGTTTATGTCCCCTCAAAATTTGTTTGTTGAAATTCTAACTCCCCAAGGTGATGTTACTACGAGTGCGGCCATTTGTGAGGTGATTAGGTCATTAGGGAGAGCACTTATGAATGCAATCTATACATCTATGTAATAAAACAGGCCACAGAGAGCTGCCTTGCCCTTTCCACCATGTGAGAAGGCACTGTCTATGAGAAGTGGGACTTCATCAGCCACCAAATTGCTGGTGCCTTAATCTTAGATTTTCCCACCTCCAGAACTATGAGAAATAAATGTCTGTTTATAAGCCACTAGTCTATAGTATTTTATTATAGTAGCCTAAACAGACTAAGATACCTTACCTAACTGTTTCAGGTTTTATTTTCCAGAGATGCTAGTTGTATCCAGAGGTAGGAAAGGGTCTTTCACTTTTATAAATGAATCAGAACTTTTAACTAACATTACAATTTTAAAGCATTTATGTTCTCCGTAAAATTATCCTTACTTTTCACACTGTTGCTTTGTCTTTCTAAATGCTCTATCACTGTTTAACTGCTCAGACCACTTCACATTCTCCAAAGGGAAAAATATTTCATGGCCCATGAATTTTCTTTGATTTCGGCTTGCTTTTATGCTCACCTCATGCTTCTTACTCATGGCTCATTGCACACTAGGGCAGTGTACACACCGAACATATTAATCACAGTTGAGCTGCAAACATATGAGGTATGTTCATCTGCATGTGTCAGCACACAAGCAGGATGCTACAGTAAGTAATATATACCTTAATCGACAAGTCCATTAATATACTTTAATAGCTTGTGCATACTGGAATGTGCTCACAATGGCTGAGCATGATAAAGGAAAGTAGGAAAAAGAAGGAACGGCAAGGGAATGACCGACCTATTGAGTCCCTGCTGCTTATTACACCAAGCTAGAAACTTTACACCTGCCATGTCATTCAATTCTCAAAATAACCCTAGTTAATACGTCATTGGACTCATTTATGGAGAGAAAAAAATGAGTCTCACCTAAGTGAAAACTTATGTGAAAATTTTAGTGAGACAGCACCTTTCACACCCATTAGAATGGCTACAATCCTACTATCCCTCCAACTTCCAGCCTCCCAAAAAATAAAAAACAAAAAACAGAAAATGACAAGTGTTGGAAAGGAAATAGAGAAATTGGAGCCCTGTGCACTATTGGTGAGAATGTAAAATGGCACAGCCACTGCAGAAAAACTTCATGGTATTTCCTCAAAAAAATTAAAAATAGAATTGCCATGTGAGCCAACAATTCCACTGCTGGGTATATACCCAAAGGAATTGAAAGCAGGGTCTCAAAGAAATTTTGTACACTCATGTTCATATCAGCATTATTCACAATAGCTAAAACTTGGAAGCAACCCAAGTCTCTATTAACAGATGAATGAATAAGCAAAATGTGGTGTGTGTATATACATACAATGTACATATATGTGTGTGTGTATACATAATATATGGACCAGGAAATATCATTCAGCCTTATCAAATAAGTTAATTCTGCCATATACTACAACTTTGATGAAACTTGAGGACATTATGCTAAGTAAAATAAGCCAATCACAAAAAGACAAATACTGTATGCTTTCACTTATACTAGATACTTAGAGTTCTCAAAATCACAGGGATGGAAAGTAGAATAGTGATTGCCGGAGTCTGGGAGAAGGTGACAAAGATGAGTTATTGTCTAATGGGTAGAGAGTTTCAGTTTTACGAGGCAAAAAGGGTCATGGAGGTGAATGATGGTGATAGCTGCACATTGTAAATGTATTTAATAACACTGAACTGTACACTTAAAATCGTTAGGATGGTAAATCTTATGTTATATGTATATTACCGCAATAAAAAGATTGCTAAATTAATGTTTATCAGAAGCAAAAGATGCCCTTTCGCCTGATTGTGATGAGTGAGTGTTAGTTTCTAATTTTTTCCTATGGTGTATTGTCCTTTTGTTTCGGCATTTTCATAATGACTCTTTTAGGCATTTACAATTTATAATAGATGATGCATAGATACATAGATATTAATAAATAGATAAGGATTTAGATATATTTATATATTTAATACTTTCCTGGTTAATTAATGAAAGCTCTCATAACTATAAACTCCTCATTCTTGTATAGTGGCATGAAGAAACGATTTCTTAAGCAACTTAGAGGGATGACTGGAGTTCCATATGGAATTTGGAGAAATATCTTAAGATGCATATGAAACTCAGAGACTCAACTGCGATAACCAGACCTTCAGAAGCAGCTGACAGGAAAGGTGCTCAAAGCCCTTTCTTTCTCAGCACATGTAAGCCAAGTGTAGCTGAGGCTGACATTTCTCCTTGACTGTACAACAGTATCTAACGCAGGATTTCAGGAGAAATTCCAGACTTTGAAAACAGCAGAAGAAGGGTAGTTCTGTTTTCAATCCCCATATTTGAAGCTGGTCACAAATAATAATGTAATCTTTGAATCACATTTTTAACAAAATGGAATGAGTTAGTCACATTTTCAAACATGTTTTTCCAACTAACGCTCTTACAGTATAAAATTATACTGACACAAAAAACAATTGCAGCAGCTTTTAAAGTAATGATACAATCCCATGGATAATTTCCTCTAAATACCATAGACACATGAATGAATGTATCATACATCTTTGCAAAGAGCAATTTTCCTCAATGAGTTCTACCTGCTGGAATCTTAATGCATCACAGATCAGGTAAAGGCTTTCAACTGAAATAAAACTCTGAGATTTTCTCTGAAGCAAAACCTAAATCCTGAGGGTGAAAACAGCTATGAATATATTTAGGGCTTTCCACTTCTGAAGAGCTTTCAGTCCCAAATATCTTTCTTATGCATGCAACAATTTACTTTGTAAAGGAACCAAGTGATATAAGTGGCTTTCAATAATTCTTGACACGTTCCATTCCCTTTTGCATTAGTTTTCTAGGGCTGTTGTAACAAAATGCCACAAACGTGGTAACTTAAACACCAAAAATGTATTATCTTAGAGTTCTGGAGGACAGAAAAAATCCTAGATCAATTGGTAGAGCGGGCTCCTTCTGAGGGCGGTGAGGAAGAATCTGTTTCATGCCTCTCCTCTAGCTTCTGGTGGGTTGCTTGAAGTATCACCCCTTCATGTTCACATGACATCCTCCCTATGTGCATGTCCATGCCCAAATTTACCTTTATACAAAGACATCAGTCATATTGGATAAGGGGCCATCCATCCTACTCCAGTACTTGAATTTCTCAATAAACTGGTATTTATAGATTTAAAAAAAAAAAAAAAAAAAAAAAAAACAAGAAAAACCCAGTTAACACTTTTGAAATCTTGCCTAGACTTTCCTTTTCCACATCCAAAAGTTGTATATATATATATATATATATATATATATATATATACACACATATATATATTTCCTCTTTCTCATGTTATGACAGATGATAGTTTTACTAAACATTCTGCAACTACATAAATGAGTCTGTCTAAAGGTTCCTAGGAACAATGGTCTTGCCTTTTTTATTAGGAGAGGTTGAATGCACAGGCCATTCCTGGTTTACAGTTTGGTTGGTTGAACCAAAGTATAATGAAAGAAGCTGCTGCTTTATATGAAAGCTGCATCTATTTTAATTTTGAGGGACCTGGATTTGAAATATAGCCACATTCTCCTTTCAAGTAATTTTGTCCAGGAATGGCCCCACTTTCTAGTTATTCATGTATGCTACCTTTAATTTTAGTTGCTATGGCTTTGTGAGTTGCTTTGTGCTGTCTCTATGGGACAATGTAATATTCAATACTTTTGTCATCATCATTCAGACTGTAGCAAATAAATCAGGAAAAATGAAGGGGAAAAAAGATGCCTATTTTCTGCTATTTTTTTACATTCTGTTTATATTATTTTTCATTGCCTAGAATAAAGACATTTAAATGCATCAGCACTGTTTTTGCAGGATTAATGATGGCATTTTCTATGAAGCTATTGTTTGAGTCTTATATGTATTTAGATTCTCCATTGCAGCATTTTGTATGGATATAAAGTAAGCACATAAGCACTTAGGTATATAAGTAACACTGTGTGCGTGCACATGTGCATGTATATATACAGCATTCTATTCAACTCTGCATCTCTATATCTCTGGAAGTACCTAACATTTACGAGTATTTTATAATAGGTATCATTAAAAGAACCATCTAGCTGAGAAGCCACAGAATAAATATATGAAAAAGTTAAACAACATTACAAGAGATACATAAAAATTCAATACAGCAGTGTGAGAGGATCGTAAGATAATTCATGCTCAACAAATTTTTATTGAATTGAACTGAATAGAATTCTTAAGGGTGATAAAGGAAATAGAATGCCCAGTTCCTTTTCTCATAGATTTTCCAAATTAATGAGAAGGGTAGCAAACACGACCCTTCTAAAAAAAAAAAAATTCTAAAACATTTAAAAAGAAAATTGAAAACACATGAAAATGCAAAGAGCAGATTGTGAAAATTGTTATGATGCCTGCCCTTTATCCACATATTCGCATTGTGTAATTCATCTATGAGGAGTTGGCATTCTGGTGAATTCTCAATGAGGAACTAGGTTGTGTTGGATTTGGGTCACAGGCAGTGAAAGATTCGGGAGTCAATTCTAGTCCACAACAGGCCCTTGCTTTGAATTCATTCATGTTCCTAAACAATCAGTAGTATTTTTAAATGATTTTCCTTCTATGTCTATACTTAATAGTCATACCTTTTCATGGGACATCAAGAGCCTCTCTCCTCTTGCCTCATCCCTTCATTTAAAATTGATAGTTTATTTTTTTACTGCCAGATGTCATTTCAGGTTTGACCATCTCAAACCCTTTTAGGGTTTGAAGTTTTTGAGCCATGTGTTTATAGAATTTTAAGCTAGAAAAGGTACTAGAACATGCTTATTTCATCTAACACTTTCGTTTTATAGATGAAGAAGCAAAACCCTCAAAAAATGATATGATTTTTGAGGGGAATTAAACAGGATAGTGGTAATTGAAATTGGACTCTCTGATTGACTGCTGCAGTAATGACACTCAGTTTGCTGATGCCTCCTGTGCTCATGCCCACGACACTGAGAAGTCTCCTCCTACAGAGACTCTGGGCTTAGCCACATGGCTTGCTTGGGCCAATGAGACAACAGAAATGTAACATGTGCAGAGACTTAAGAATGAATTGTACATGAGGGCTGGAAGTACCACAGAGGACTCTTTACTAAAAAAATTGAGCCAACATTTTAATGTTCTTAGAACTCATTCTTTCATGTGTCTTGGAATCCTGCCACTGTAATATAAAGAGGCTCATCTACTGGTAGATGAGGCTGTGCGGGGAGAGACCACAGTCACTCTAGCTACTGCAGACATTCTAGTTATCTCAGCCAAAGCCTCATCCAAGAACAGCTATGCCTGAACCCAATCAGATGGACAGACAAGTTGAATTCAGCCCAAATTTGTAATCCACACCAACATAAGGAGCTGGGTTTTTTTTTTACAGCACTTTTGGAGAAAGTGTGTTACAAAGAAAAAGCTAATGCATACAGAATAAATTCCAGTTTATCTTTTATTCCTTCGGGTACTAGGGGATAGACAAGCTTGAAGCTCTGACTCAGTTGGGTAAAGTGAAATATATGTAACCTAAACTTTTTTATCCCCATAACATGATGGAAAAAAAAGAAAAAAAAATTCCAGTTTATCTTGTGCTCTTCCATCCAACCTAAGGTATGCTATTTTTTTTTTCTGGGTTGACTTCCTACTAATTCTTGAGCTAACATAAGTGAATTAAGGGTAAGATTTATTTTTCTCATATAACCCTGGTTTCAGGTTATGCATTTAGCACTAAATTTCAGGTCTCATAAATAGGAGGCAGGAGCAAGAGTGATTATGAGTTTATTTCAGACACTAGTGCAGGGAAACAAATCCAAGTTTCCCACAAACCTCTAAAAAATAATAGTTTTGAAAATTTACTACAGGTTCCACTCTGAAAATGAAATAGCCCCCTCAGAACTCCTGTATAACCTAGCATCCAGGAACACCTAGCAGGGAACCAATGGCATAACCTAGAAGCTATTCTTATTAAAATAATAAATCTGGATCACCTTCACTGCTGACACCCAGTGCTTATTCAAAGCAAAGAGAAGGAAAAAGAAAAGCAATTCCACTGTTGTAGTTCTGAGAGAAATATGTTGTGGCTACTGAAATATTCTAACAGGGGGTGTATGCATCCAACACCTAGATCTGAAGATATACAGCTGTTATGTTAGATATTCAGGACTAGATCCAACACTATAGCAGGAGCAGATTTCTAGAACTGCACTTGGAAATGATGGATGTGACTTGGATATATAGCAAGATTATTTAAAACATAAAATTTTTATTAGTGCCATGTTTTGTGCTGTGCATGCACTGTGTTGGCCAATAAAGTAATGGAAGGTAGACTATGGTCTCCTTGGTCTTACTGGACAGACAAGGGAGGATACATCCTAAAGAAGATGATCATCTGAGCATCAAAACTTTATAGTTCTTTTAGGTAAAATATGGCATTTTGCACTTCAAAGTTTGTTAAGAGCATATCATGCTCCTGGATCAGTAAAATCAACATTGTTAAAATGCTCATACTACCCAAAGTGATTTACAGATTCAATGCAATTCCCATCAAAATACCAACATTATATTTCACAGATCTAGAGAAAATAATTCTATGCTCTGTTTGGAACCAGAAAAGAACCCAAAGAGCAAAAGCAATGTTAAGCAAAAAGAACAAATCTGGAGGCATTACATTACCAGACTTCAAACTATACTACAAGGCTATAGTAACCAAAACAGCATTATACTGGCACAAAAATAGAGACATAGACCAATGGAACAGAACAGAGAACTCAGATACAAACCTATCCACATACAGCCAACTAATCTTTGACAGATCAGACAATAATATGTACTGGGGAAAAGAATCCCTATTCAATAAATGGTGATGAAAAATTGGATAGCCACATACAGAAGAAGGAAACAGGATACATAAATCTCACCACTCACTAAAAGTAATTCAAGACGGATAAAGAACTTAAATATAAGGCATGAAACCATAAGAATGCTAGGAAAAAATGTTTGAAAAACTCTTCTAGATATTGGCATGGGCAAATAATTTATGATGAGGACCCCAATGGCCATCACAGCAACAACTAAAATAAATAAATGGGACTAGATTAAATTAAAAAGACTCTGCACAGCTAAGGAAATAATCAATAGAACAAATAGACAATCTACAGAAAGAGAGAAAATATTCACATCTTATATATCTGATAAAGGGCTAATAACCAAAATCTACAAAGAACTCAAGCAAATCAGCGAGGAAAAAATCAAACAACCCCATTATAAAGTGGTCAAAAGACATGAACAGAAGCTTTTCAAAAGAAGATAGACAGATGGCCAATAAACATGTGAAAACATGCTCAGTGTCACTAATTATCAGGAAAATACAAATTAAAACCACAATGAGATATCACTTTAACCCAGAGAGAATGACTTTTATTGAAAAGTCCAAATTTAGTACATGCTGTCATGGATGCAGAGAGAAAGGAACACTTATACATTGTTGGTAGGACTACAGATTAGAACAACCTCTATGGAAAACAGTATGGAGATTACTCAAAGAACTGAAAGCAAACCTACTATTTGATCCAGCAATCCCACCACTGAGTATTTTTCCAAAGGAAAAACAGTCATTTTGTAAAAAAGACACCTGCAGTTGAATGTTTATTGCAGCACAATTCACAATTGCGAAGATGTGGACTCAACCCAAGTGTCCATCAATTCATGAGTAGATTAACAAAATGTGGTATATGTATATTATGGAACACTATTCCTCCATGAAGAAGGATGAATTGAGACCTTTTGCAACAATTGGGTTGGAACTGGAGACTATTATCCTAAATGAAGTATCTCAAGAATAGACAACAAACACCACATGTACTCACTATTAAATTGGAGCTAACCCATGAGCACACATGCGCAGAGAGAAGTAAAATTCAGTGGAAAGCAAGCGGGGGGTGGGGTGGGAGAGAGTATGGGCATAAACCTACCTCACGGGTACAATGAACACTATCTGGGTGATGGGCACACTTAAAACCCTGACCCAAGCATAACAAAATTGATTCATGTAACCGAAAACATTTGTACCCCCATAATATTTTGAAATAATAATAAGGATAAAAAGTTTGTCAAGAGACTAAATCTCATATTGAGTGTTCTTACTACAAACAAAACAAAAATGAAAACCAAGGAAAACAAAAATGCAAGTAATCTTTGGAAATTATTGGGTATATCTATCACTTTGATTGTAGTGATGGTATCACAGGTGTTTGCTTATGTCCAAACTCATCAAATTATATATGTGCAGTATTTTATATATCAGTTGTACCCCAATAAAGCTGTTAAAAAAATAAAACAGAGAATGAATACACCAAGAATCCAGATGAAAAAAGATGACTATTTTTGGGGGGAATGAAGAAGGTTCTCATGGACTAGAATCAAGTTCACTCATTCTCCTTCACTTCCCTTTTTGATCCCTTCCTTTTTGCTCATTAGTCTTGACATTTCAGCTTGGGGTGTACATGTATGACGTATGGCTGAACTTCAAATCTCAACTTCAGACGTTTAGAATAGTTGTAGTTTAAGCGCCACTCTTAGATCTATCTTCCTGAGTGTTCAAATGTCTGCCCTAGGAGCCCTTCCTCAACTCAACCTTACCATGATAACAACAGGTATGCTTCTACTTACAAACATTCTAAGCCCTTTGGTATTTGTTTCAAGAACCTTATCACTATTGGTTCCTTCCCACTTCTCTGCATTTTAATGTGCTCTTACCCTAATAATGGTTCTTAAATAGTCTTGTTTCCCAGAAAAGTACTAGAATTGTTCATTTGTACATGAATCACTGAAATTTATATTTGCCTTCCCCCTTTACTCATACATTTGAATGAAACAGCTTCTGAATGATGCATGATTTTCCCATCTATGAAATATCAGAGAATCTCTTCTCTCTTGCAATGCACTTGTCAACTTGGATTTAAGTATCACAGTTATCTACCCACTACATAAGATAAAAGCACTCTGAGAACCTTTCAAATTTCCCAAGACATATGTTGTGGTTGTTTTCTTAAGTAGTATTGTAAGCATCATTTAATAATGCACTGACTGCTTTAAAAAAAAAAAAAAGCTACATTCCTCTCTCAGTAGGTTTACTATTTAAACTACAAAAAGATATCCGTCTATATATCTATTTATAGATATAGATATAAAGGAAAACACGGAACATAAGTGAAAAAACTGTCGAGGAGAAGGCAAATCATTTTGTCAGAATGTTTTAACTGCACGAAGGGAGGTGTGTGTATGTTTGCTTTGGTCACTTAAGCAAGCAGCAAACTAGTTTACATTTGGAATAGGCTTTGTTTAAAGCAGGTAGTTGTTAATGATTCTATGCAATTTTTCCCAGATGTGTCACACCTTGCTATAAATAAGCATTTATTTTTTATTATAACCTGTAGTGTACACAGTTATTTATTCAACAAAAGCATGCAAGGTGTCCATAATGCAACAGGCACCAAGCAGGCACTAGGGATGATAATGAACAAAAGACAGGTCTCTATCCTCCTGGAGCATACAGTTCAGTGAGGAACATATTTATATATTTACCAGTGCAAGTATAGGTTTAATCATACTACTTATTTCAGAGGAAAAGAGCTAAGTCTTATAAGAACTTACAACAAAATAAATGACCCAGAAAGGAGGTGATGTCAATGAAGATTTTTCTGGGAATGTGACAGTCTAGCAATGTTCATGAAAGCAAGTATAAAAATGATCAAGTTGGACCTAAGCAGAACACATTTTTTAAGAAGTCTCTACTGGCCAGTGTGTCCAGAAAGCAAGAAAGGCTGGCCGGAGTTAAGGCTGGAGAGAGAAACAATGGCCAGATCATGCAGTGTCCTGTGTCACACTGACAACTTTGAGTCTTATCATGAACGATGTGGCCATTGGATTTAAATTTTAGGAGGGTCTGGAAACTGCAGCGTTATATATGTATAAAATGTGGAAGTCTTCAATATGAATTGAAACATACCTAATTTTGATGGCCATAATGAAATAGTGTTGTGACTGTCTCTCATTTTTGGATGCCTTTACCAAAGATACCTTAAGAATCTTATCTGAGACTTTATCTTTATAACACTTACAGCATTCATCAGGAAACTCTGTTCTTGATTACCCAAACAGGAGGAATGAAAAAGAAGCTGATACCAGAGAGCTATTTTGTGTTCTGTGTGTCTGCCCTCGGTTAGTCCATTGTAAAACCCAGGGCTTTAAGAACCTAGCGTTCAAACAAGATAGTCTTGGAGACGTAAATAAGATACCCTTGGGGATGAGAGGGTATCTGTGGGAAAGCAATCATTTTATTTCAACTTGGAGGAGAGTTAAGTTGTTTTACCCACTCCCATTCCAAATGCCCCCACAGCTGATGTTTAACACATAATGCCTGTTAACCTGCATAGAAATGGGCCTTTAAATGGATTAAATATTAATATGAAGTTAACAAACTAAGGAGAATTTAACAACTCCATGGATGTTACTCAAATGAGCATCACGAGGCTCATTTCATCTAAGAGAGTGCCAGGAATTAGAGAGGGCTGGTATTTTCCATTGATTCCGTCTATAGTGCAACATTTTCAGCTCCATCTGGAGGGGCTATTTTTCTCTCCAGCTAGTCCTGTCTTTTGAGATAAGCTGGCTCTGCCCACCTCCGTTCCTTCCTAGACTGTGCTCATCAGCGCGGCTTCCCCGCACCCATGACCCTATTACCCTCCCATCTGCCGCGTGCTTTCTTTTCTGTGTTTTTCCCATTGATTTCTTTATGACGGTGAAATTGTGCAGAGGAAATTTTCTTAAGAATTGAACCTAGGGATGTTATATCAAGAAGAACTTTCTAAAAGTCAGTTCTATTATGTGACAGAACAAGTTCTTTGGAGCATTGTAAGAGACCAATCACCTGAGTTATTTAAAACTCAATTGGACAAAGTCATGGAGGATATCTTGGCAGGAATTGTCTAGCTTTAGCCACACAGGAATTAAAAGATCATAAAAGGATGTTTTTTCTCTTTGTCTCAGTTTTTCTCTCAGCTGGGGTCTGTAATTTCTGCTGAGATCAGCTATATTTAATAAAATGCAAGATTCTCTGCTTTGCTGCTGTCGTATTGATCAAGAACTAGAACAAAAGAAGGATGGGGTTACTAGGGAAAGTAACTTTTCTGGTCTCATGAACAAAAATCTCAACTTGGTGTTTAGGGGCTTGGATCCTAATTCTGTTTTTCTTTCTGATGCTATGATCAAAGAAGAAAAAAAAAAATTCTGTGGGAACAGGCTGTAAATACTGCTAACATCCTGAGATAAACTTGCCTAATCTTATGTCACTTCTTGTAGTGTCTATGTATCAATTTTGTCACCAAAAAGTTAAGCTTTCTTTATGTTAAAATCTGTTTTGCCATCAAAAGGTTAAGGTGATTTCTCTGATATCCATTTACTATTACTACTGCTATGACTGTGATTATGATCATAATACATAACAGCCTTAAAGTATATTACAGAAAATCCCCCAACCAAAAATATGTAAAATATATTCATTGTCATTTTAGAATATATCTGTGTTCCTACCACAATAATATTTTGGATTTTCACTATAATATCATCAGAAAGAAAACATACTCTTAGAATTCCCTGAACCTTTAATAAAAATGCCACTATGGTTTCATAATTCAATAGCTCAATGTAATTGGAACTCATTGTTTCACAAATGCCATCTCATTTAAACTTCAGGATAACCCTGTGTGGTGCATATTATTATTAAATTTATTCAACATATGAAAAAAAAAAAGAAAACTAAGAAAAACTTTCCTCAGAAAGAGGAATGGTTTGCTCAGAGTGAGAGCAAGTCCAAACTCAACTCCGGCTTGGATTCCGAAGACCTACATTCTTCCCAGTTGTACATAGCAGCCCTTCTCAAGAATTGTGGGGATCTTATTCTCTAAAAATATTCAGATGACACATTTTATATGCTAAGTACCCTTTCCTCCCTTCACTCCTTTCTGTGCATATTCCTGTTCAAAAACCATACACATAAATACATTCAGTATTTTAATTAGTGGCCCAGGGGGAAAAAAATTAGAAGCTTATTTAATTGCAAGTATTTTATTTTTCACTCACAGGAAAGCAATCATGCCAATTCTTTCGGACTATCTGCCTCTTGGTCAAAGTCATGAATTCTTCACTTCATCACCCAAGAACTGGATCCATTCTGTCTGCTCACTCTGTAGGGCTGTCCGACCACTTGCTTCCTTAACTAATTCCTTCCACCTACCAGGCCAGAGAACATAGCATGTTTCTTTGTGATGTGAGAAAAGACCCTGTGAAAAAAGAAACAACTGATTTTGTGTATCATTTCAACAGGTTGAGAATGGTAATACGTATCCTCATTAAATTGTGAACAAGACACTGCTATCTTTTGCAGTTGACTGGGACTCATTTTAATGTCAGGGAAGCATCAATAACTTTAAATCCTGATTTTAAGAATGAAAAAGAGTAAAAGAAGTAAACTAATAAACAAAGAAATAATCCTTTGGGTGAATACAGCTCAGAAGGAAAAGTTTCCTCAATAATGATCTTAGTAAGGTTTTTCTCCATTGTCAGGATGATCATGTAGTCCTACATATACAATAATGTAAATAAATGTCACAAGTGTTATAGTCAATGAAAGAAAGCAGATAGAAGAGGGCTTACTATAAGGATCATCTTCAAAAACAGACAGAACTAATTCAAGGTAAATTAAGTCAAAATAGAGATGTCTCTGGGGACCACTGGCCAGGAAAGGGCTCTAGGGGATTTTATGTGGTACTGGAAGTAGTCTTTATCTTGGTGTAGGTGTTTACACAGGTGTGTACACATGCAATAATTGATTGAGCTTTACATCTAAGATTCATGCATCTTACTCAATAATGTGTATGTGTGTACTTTAATTAGGACAGAGGGGAGATCATGAAAGGCCTTTTCATTTATGATTAGGACTTTGTTTTGTAGGAAATGGTAAGCACCAATATATATTAAATAACAAGTTGATTAAATTTACATTTTAGAAAGGCCACTTGTTAGAAATCTGGAGTATCAATTGGAAGGGCAAAGAATCTCGAATCAGATACCAGTCAAGAGGCTGTTTAAATAGGCAAATGAGAGCAAAGAAAGACAAAGAGGAGACAAGGACTATCAGGGAGGTTGAACCAATCGTACCTAGTGAATATCCGTCTGTGGACAATGATGGCAAAAGAAAAGTGAGGGGTTATTCTCAAGTAATTTGTGATAATCTCAACTAAGGTCATTCCAACTAGATGATTCAATGACTTATCAAATTTAAGGATGTGCTACTTGTCTTCCTCCTACATGTACTATGAAGTCTGTAAATGAGTACGTGTGTGATTCACCAGCGAAATGTCATGGCTGTTGCAGTAAGCTTGTGAGTCATTATAACACACATTCTAAATCATTGTCATATTAAAGATTGTCCATAGTTATTGTTTAAGTATACTAAAAGGGAGGTAGAGTAAAAGTAATAAGAATATATATATATATATATTTCCAAAAATAGATCCAATATCCAAACAGAAGATCCAGATGGTTACAGAAATCACAAAGAGAAGGTTTCAAAAATTAAATAGTCAATTGTATCAGATCTACACAGGCAAAGATATACAGATTTTACAATGTCTATTGAATTTAGGTATTAGTGATTACTGGTAATGCTTGCAAGTGAAGGGAAATGAAGTACTTAATGTGGGTTTTAACAATGAAACTGATTGTAATAAACCGTGAGAGGATTTGGAGGGGAGTCATAGAAAATGTGAAAATGACTTTTGAAGTGAGTTTGAGAGTTAAAAAATTAAGGTTAAAAACTAAATTCCTGAAGTTGTTAATGTTATTTTTAGAATGCAAGAGAGACTTGTGCAACTATACTTGAGGCTACAGTGCAGTGAAGGAAAAAATAATAAAAGAACAGACAGAAGATTATAGGATTCGTCTATATAAACTACTCTCAAGTTTTATTGTTGAATGGTTTATGTTTCCTTAAAAATTCATTATTATGTATTTTCTCATACATAATTTTCTCATTGAGAAATGGAATACTCTCTTACATTGACTGTTGTCAAATATTTGAGCACACATACTATTTACACTTCGCACAAAGAAGCTTTGATAACATCACATTGCTACTCAGATATGGAGTATCCTTCTTTATCAAAAATTAATTCCAAGTCCCCTGAGAGATAATTGGCCTCTCTCTGCTCTGATCCTATGTGTTAGCTTTAGTCCTCTTACCATCATCTGTGGCCATGTTAAAGGAACTTGTTTCCTTCAGGGTGCATTGGGACTTGAGCCTGGGGGGATGACAGGCACCTGAGACTTCATGGAAACCACCATAGTCTCACCCCAAATCCTCCCATCTGCCAAACAGAGGAAAAATTGCTCATTCCAATCCCTTTTCAGAGAGAAGATAACATAGCTTTCTAATTTCTTTCATCCAACTATTAACATGAGTTGAATGTAGGAAGGGCAACTGTAGAAAGTGCAGTGCTTCTTTTCAGTACTTTATGGAATACCTGAATGCTTTAAAATTTCTGTGCTAGAAAGATATACATGCTAACTTTATGAATATGAGATGTTTGCCACAATCATCAGCAATCCCTTCAGGGTTTCTACATGCTTCCAATTTTGTCAGGCCCTAGCCTGGCACTCATGACATACTCTACTATTTACTAATGTAATGCAAAGTGCTTCAAGATTAAGGGAAAAGGGAAACCAATGAGCTGTCATCAATAGCCCATGCTAATATCTGTCTACTGGTTCCCTCCCATCCTCCAAACCCCAGGCTCTAGCTGCTTTGCTGCTGACTCTTATTATATCTTTGCTATTCTTTCCCTAAGTAATATAGTATAGTGGAAGGCTTCAAATGCTACTCAGAACTCTTCCCATTGTTTCTATTTCTGTAATTGGGTGGTTAATAGAGTAATTGTGAAATAGTGTCAAGGGAACCAGGATTGTAATTAGGTCATCTTGAGATCTAGTCTCCCTTGCTTTGTGACTCTGAGCAAAACACTTGACATCCCTGGATAACATTTTTCTTCTTTGTAATAGGAAAGGGTTAAATTAAAAGATCTCAAAGATGTTTTCTAGGTAAAAATATGTAATTCTATGATTGCATAAATATCTATAACCCATTTTTCTCACATAAGTTTTACAGAAGGAAGCTTGGCACTTTAATATGCCTGTGTCATTCATACAGATTCACTCTTACAATTTTATTGTCACCACTACTGTGACATGACAGCTACTTAACCTCCCTGTTATGCCTATTAATGTGTCATTGATTTATTTGTGTGCATAAAGTCAGCAAATCTTTGACACCTGGGATTAAGAAAAGAGTACAACATTATATGGCAGAAAATCAAGGGATCAAATCTAGGCCATGTCACAGATCAGGTACTTATGTAATTTAACCTCTCTATACTTCAACTTCCACATATATAACTTTGGAATAGTTATACCTATTCCGACGGCTGTCATTAATATACGTGAAACAGTGACTGGACCATATTGAGTACCCATAATAACCTTTTTTTTTTTTTTGGCTTGTTTTCTTAGTATTGAAGCTGGACAAGTATACAAGGTCAATAATTATCTATTTCTCAAATAAAATTCTTATCATCAAAATTTGAACTGAATCAGTATATCTTCCTCCTGACTTGTCTGCCTCAGGATTCAGAGACATGAAATCCTTGGAAAACACTAATGACATTTCTTCTCCAACATAAATAGACATTAAAATTAATGAATTTTAATGGTTGCCGTGAAATGGTATATAAGAAATCATCATTCAGAACTGTATGTTTAGATTGATAACATCCAGAATTTTGGATGCAACATTATAAATACTAACCCTTGTCAGTTATTAATTTAATGATTTTTAAAATAATATTCATGAAAAAGATCCATATTATATAAATATTGCCCAGTGATTCTCTATTATGCAAACATCCTAATAGAGGATGCGTTAGGGCACATATTTATATCGCCTTCTATTTAAATACAAATATTCACTTACAGAAAACTGAAAGGTATGCATCACTGCCTCAGCTATTAACTGTCGCATTCATTATGTGTTATGTATATTTTTTATTTCAAAATTTTAAGAGAGTACAAGTATTATTATATGAATACTTTGTATAATGCTTCAGTCTGGGTTTTGGTGTGCCTGTCACCAGAATAGTGTTCATTGTACCCAATAGATAAGTTTTTATCTCTCTCTCACCCTCCTACCTTCCCCCCTTCTTGGTTTCTCATGTATTTTATATTGCATTGTGTCCGTGTGTCCCCATCACTTAGCTCCCACTTATTAGTGAGAATATGATGTTTGTTTTTCCATTTCTGAGATACTTAGGATAATGGCCTCAGTTCCACCCAAGTTGCTGTAAATGACATTATTGTATTCCTTTTTATGGCTGAGTAGTACTCCATTTTATGTATGTATGTGTGTGTGTGTGTGTGTGTGTGTGTGTGTGTACACACGTGCGCCACATTTCTTTATCCATTCATGAATTGATGGGTGCTTGGAGATGTCTTGTTGCTTGTTTGAATCTTCCCAGTGTTTGATGACAATCTTGTATCTGGATATCTTAATCTCTGTTGATACTAGGGAAGTTCTCCTCAATAATTCCCTTGAGTAGGTTTTCCATGCTGTTTGCTTTTTTTTCTTTCCCTCTGGGATACCTATAATTCATATGTTGGCTCATTTTACATAGTCCCATGTTTCTCTGAGTGATTGTTCATTCTTTATTCCTTTTTCTACATTTTTGATTAACTAACTTACTTTGGAAGTCTGTTTTCAAGCTCTGAGGTTCTTTATTCTGCTAGGTCTACCCTGTTGCTGAAGCTTTCTGCTGTATTTTGTAATTCCATAAGTTACTCTTACTCTTTCTTTTCTTTAAGTGTTGTTATCTTTTTTACGTTGTCTATCTGTTTAGTGAATTTTTCATATTTTTTATTCATGTTCTGAAATATTTTTTTGATTTCTTTATGTTGGTTTTCAACTTTCTACTCAATTCCATCCACCTTGTTTTCCATCCATATTCTGAATTCCATTTCTGACATTTCACAATTTCCTTTTTGTTGTGGCCCACTGATGTGGATTTGTTGTGATTCTTTGGATATGTCATTTTTCCAGAATTGTTTTGCTGATTTCTTCTAATCTAAAACCTCTTCTCTCAGCTCTGGGCTGATAGGTTTGCAGCACACCTGTTCTCCTTCGCTTGGGACTCCCCTACTTAGTGAGAAGGAGGAGAGGTTTCTAGATAGTGCTTTTGTGTCCTACTCCAGAGGATTGACCAGCAGGAGACAGATGGATGCCCTGAGAATCTGTAGCACAGCTATTCTCCTGCAACTTCTCTATTTCTTATATTTATCACAATCCAAACCAGTGCTGAGGGATATTCATTCAGACTGGTGGATTGGTCCCTAGCCTGCTGCTGGGAGCTCAGACAAGTAGCTTTGCAAATCCCTCTCCATGGAGATGGTTGGCATGACCTTGCCCAGAACCTGGGCAGGTCATAGGAACTTGGTGGGTGCCTGAATTCATTAAAGGACATTTGCCAATGCCTAGGTAGGTCACAGGACCT
Organism: Lepilemur ruficaudatus; assembly: GCA_963574885.1. Taxonomy (NCBI): domain Eukaryota; kingdom Metazoa; phylum Chordata; class Mammalia; order Primates; family Lepilemuridae; genus Lepilemur; species Lepilemur ruficaudatus. The sequence continues at coordinate 366 of CAUYRT010067691.1, read as the reverse complement.
GGGCTGGTTCTGGGAGATCTTTGTTTGGAGTTGTGCATTGGTTTTAAGGCCACTGTTGAAATCTTGGGCAGTGGGCTGGGTCTCCTTGTGGTGGTGACAGTGGCCATTTGGTGAGGCTGTGTAGGTGATGGTGGCAGGTAGCAGAGTGCTCCAGGTCTAGCTATAATGGCAGTAAATGTCAGGGGGTATCTTGTGGCTAGCAGGCCCATGGTAGAGAGATGGAGGTGCTATGGGGGTGTGGCCCACTCTCCTGCACACAAGACTGGGGGGCTTGTTTGCTGGTCATAGCGTGGGGCTATGAGGGTGTAGCCTGATGGCTGGTGCACAGACCCAAGATGTTTGGTCTGCCTCATGACCTGCAGGTGC
>CAUYRT010067690.1:0-21015 GCA_963574885.1 Lepilemur ruficaudatus | reverse complement strand
GATCCTTCTGCCTCAGCCTCCTGAGTAGCTGGGACTACAGGCATGCGCCACCATGCCTGGCTAATTTTTTCTATATATTTTTAGTTGGCCAATTAATTTCTTTCTATTTTTAGTAGAGATGGCATCTCACTCTTGCTCAGGCTGGTTTCAAACTCCTGCACTTGAGTGATCCTCCCGCCTTGGCCTCCCAGAGTGCTAGGATTACAGGCGTGAGCCACCGCCCTCGGCCTCTAGGATGTTTCAAAGTCATTTGAAGACCCTCTTCTCACAAACGCAGGAACATGGTAACATTTGCATTTTTAATTCCTTTTACCAGAATGGGAGACCATGACCGAGAATGAGGAGGCGACATCAAAGCCAAGTAGTTCTCAAAGAGCAGACTCTCAGAAAGGAACATCAAAAAGACTTCAAGGAGGTGTTCCCCGGTTCCTCGATTTTGAGGAAGAGTGTGAATGGCAAGTTTTGTCAAGTCAGTGGGAAAGTGAAACAGGGGAAAGGACAGATACAGTGAAGAAAGGTTCCTTTTGTGAACGAAACAAGAAGAAAAGGACTCCACCAGAAAAACGAGGCCAAAAGTGGAAGGAATTTGGCGAAAGCTTGACTTTAGGTTCGGCTATTTCTCAAAGTTTAGTAGGTACTGAAGGAAAGAAGTTTTTTAAATGTGATATATGTTGTAAACATTTCAATAAAATCTCCCATCTTATAAACCATCGGAGAATCCACACTGGTGAGAAACCTCATAAATGTAAGGAATGTGGAAAAGGCTTTATTCAGCGCTCAAGCCTTCTCATGCATTTACGGAACCATTCTGGGGAGAAACCTTATAAATGTAATGAGTGTGGGAAAGCGTTTTCTCAAAGTGCTTACCTTCTAAACCATCAGAGAATCCACACTGGGGAGAAACCTTACAAATGCAAGGAGTGTGGAAAAGGCTTCTATAGACACTCAGGCCTTATTATACATCTAAGGCGCCATTCAGGGGAGAGACCTTATAAATGTAATGAGTGTGGGAAAGTTTTTTCTCAGAATGCTTACCTCATTGACCATCAAAGGCTCCACAAAGGGGAAGAGCCTTATAAATGTAATAAGTGTCAGAAAGCTTTCATTCTGAAGAAGAGCCTCATTCTGCACCAGAGAATCCACTCTGGGGAGAAACCCTATAAATGTGATGAATGTGGAAAAACCTTTGCTCAGACCACTTACCTTGTTGACCATCAGCGACTCCACAGTGCAGAGAACCCTTACAAGTGTAAAGAATGTGGAAAAGTTTTTATTCGAAGTAAAAGCCTCCTCTTACACCAGAGAGTCCACACAGAAAAGAAAACCTTTGGTTGTAAAAAATGTGGAAAGATTTTCAGTTCTAAGTCAAACCTCATCGAGCATAAAAGGATGCACAGCAGAGAGAAACCTTATAAATGCACTGAATGTGGGAAAGCCTTCACTCAGAGTGCTTACCTTTTTGACCACCAGAGACTCCACAATGGGGAGAAACCCTATGAATGTAATGAATGTGGGAAAGTTTTTATTCTGAAGAAAAGCCTCATTTTACATCAAAGGTTCCACACTGGAGAGAATCTCTATGAATGTAAAGATTGTGGCAAGGTCTTTGGCTCTAACAGAAACCTCATTGATCATGAGAGACTCCACAATGGGGAGAAGCCATATGAATGTCGAGAGTGTGGGAAAACCTTTATCATGAGCAAAAGTTTCATGGTCCATCAGAAACTCCATACACAAGAAAAAGCCTACAAATGTCAGGATTGTGGGAAGGCTTTCAGTTACAATTCAAGCCTGCTTGTACATCGGAGAATCCACACTGGAGAAAAGCCCTTTGAATGTAGTGAATGTGGAAGAGCTTTCAGTTCAAACAGAAACCTTATTGAACATAAGAGAATCCACAGTGGTGAGAAACCCTATGAGTGTAATGAGTGTGGAAAATGCTTCATTCTGAAGAAAAGCCTCATTGGACATCAGAGGATTCACACAAGGGAAAAATCTTATAAATGCAATGACTGTGGGAAAGTCTTTAGTTACCGCTCAAACCTGATAGCCCATCAGAGAATCCACACTGGTGAGAAGCCCTATGCATGTAATGAGTGTGGGAAAGGCTTTACTTACAACAGAAACCTTATTGAACATCAAAGAATTCACAGTGGGGAAAAAACCTATGAATGTCATATATGTAGAAAAGTTCTTACCTCTAGTAGAAATCTTATGGTACATCAAAGAATCCATACTGGAGAGAAACCTTATAAATGTAATGAGTGTGGAAAAGACTTTAGTCAGAATAAAAACCTTGTTGTACATCAGAGAATGCACACTGGGGAAAAACCTTATGAGTGTGAGAAGTGTAGGAAATCCTTTACTTCTAAGAGGAATTTAGTTGGCCACCAGAGAATACACACAGGAGAAAAACCCTATGGGTGTAATGATTGTAGTAAAGTTTTTAGGCAAAGAAAAAACCTTACTGTACATCAGAAAATTCATACAGATGAAAAACCTTGTGAATGTGATGAGTCTGAAAAAGAATGCTCTCAGACTTCAAACATTTCATCATCAACAAAAAATCCGTACTGTGGAGGAATTCTCTTGGCTACAAAATACCAATGAGTCCAAGATAGAGCGCCAGAAAATCTAGTGCCATATGTAAAATGGAGTAGCATTCCTGCCTGTTTAAGTAACTGCTGGAGGAATCATAAATAAGTCTTCTAAGGGAAAAAAAATCTCAGATCAACCCTTTTATAGACAAGTGAGTTACATATATTTAATAGAAGAAAGTTAATCTAGACTTTTAAGTCTACAAAAACATAATTAAAATCTAATAATGTAGTTGTAAATGATAGCAAAAATGTCTTTGTATTAAAAAGTGGACATGTTTCTGAAAATATGTATCATGTACATTTTAAATATAGCATCACTGCTACAGAAGGTCTATATAGACAGCACGATCCAGAGTGTCAGATGTGGAGTTGGTGGACAGTAGTCTGCTGTTTGAAGACAACCTAAGAAGAGCACTGGATTTGGAATCAGAAGACCTAGGTTTGTGTTTGGCTCTTTCCCTTACTAGCTACATGATTTTATTAAGTCAGCCTCTAAGCCTCAGTTTCTCTGTCAGTCAAATGTTGACATAATGCCTACCTCACAGGGTTGTTGTGAGGGTTAAGTGAAAGGATTTTTGTGAAATCAGTTGTCAATAAAGTTGGATAAAAGAGGTATGGTCACAGTCTGAACATGACATAATGTAATTTTGTTCATTAAGTCAATATTAGAATGAAGGGGATTCCATGAAACTCAAAAATATTCATTTTTATAAAAGGAAGTATAATGAATAGCAAACTTTGGAATTTAATGCTTTAAGAGTTTTTTAAAATTCACCTTTAAAATGTCTAAGGGAGTTAAATATTATAGCTGATATACTTAGCTTGTGTTTATGGAAAAATATGGCCAGCCATTAACAATGATGCCAAGGAAAACAATTTATTTTCCAACCTTTGAATTTGAAACTTAACAGATGCAGCTACGTGTCAAAATGGAAGGACAGTCCTATGTTGCTTTCTTTGTTCATAGGGAAAAATCCTTAACCCCAACAGCTGAGGTGATGATCCTCACCACAGTCATTCTCGCATAGTATTGTATTGTATTGTATTTTTATTTATTTATTTATTTATTTTGAGACAGAGTCTCACTCTGCCCGGGCTAGAGTGCCGTGGCATCAGCCTAGCTCACAGCAACCTCAAACTCCTGGGCTCAGGCAATCCTTCTGCCTCAGCCTCCCAAGTAGCTGGGAGGCATGTGCCACCATGCCTGGCTAATTTTTTGTGTATGTTTTTAGTTGGCCAATTAATTTCTTTCTATTTTTGGTAGAGACGGGGTCTCACTCTTGCTCAGGCTGGTCTCAAACTCCTGAGCTCAAATGATCCGCTCGCCTTGGCCTCCCAGAGTGCTAGGATTACAAGCGTGAGCCACTGCGCCCGGCCTGTATTTTATTTTAAATTGATGCATAATAGATGTACATCTTCAGGGTACATTTGATCATTCTCAGTTCCAATCAGCATTTCATCATTGCTGTCATGTGATAGCTTACAATTCATGAAACAACATTCTGTCCCAGCACTTAATATACTACATAAAATTTTCAGCCCGAGGCAAGCCCTTCAAGTTCTGATTAAGCCAATGTAGAGTCCACTTCTGGGCAGTCACTGCCCATTTTCCCTGTAAACCAACCATTCATTCAGCCTGTGACCTTTTGTATATTTACAGGTTTCATTCAGCCTGTATTCTTGAGCTGATAATTTTTTGGACTATAAATACTTGAATATCAGGATTATGTTTTCTAATACTAGTAATGTCAAAGTGGTGTGTTGATTATAATAAATGTTATTAATTCCTGGTTCTTCATTAGAATGAAATGTACCTAAGAGTGAAAATTGAAAAGGGACCAAGGTTTAGTCTTAAGACCTGGATATGAGTTAGGTTCTACCACTTGCTTTCACTTCTTGGAGCCTTGATTTCCTCATCTGTTAAACAGGAGGAAGAATATTTACCTCACAAACTTATGAGGTAATGAATATGAAAATGCTTCATATCCATGCTGTAGAAGAATCACCCCAGATTATATAATAATTACAAAGGGACATATGTACTTTTTTGGGGGGGGGGACATATGTACTTTAACAATGGAGAAAGCTATCTTACCTCTTAACCAAGTAACAAAATGTAATATTGCTAAGACTAAGTCCACATAATGTGCCTCCTTGTGTGATGTAATAAGCCAAAAATTGTTAAACCTGAATTTAATCAAGCTTCTCAGATTTAATTGCCAGTTTACAGGAAATACAGGAGACAGACAAACAAAATAAAAGACACCATGTGAAACAGATAAATCTAGAACATGGGATATCATATAAGAAAACACCCCTGGATTCTTCAAAATGTCATTATGATGGAGAAGAGGGGAGTGATAATTGTTGAAGTTGGTTGAGTGTACTGGGAGTTTATTAGTGTTCTCTGCTTTTGTGTATGTATGAAAATTTTCGTAACAAAAGGTGTAAAATGTGGATGAGGGGAGTTGTTTTGAAAAAATACTAAAAAGCCATTGGATACTAGGAACCAGAAATAGACTCACATGAATGCCTAGTTGATTTTTGACAGGTGTAAAACCAATTCAATGGAGGAGGGATAGCCTTTTCAACAAATGAGGCTGGAGCAATTGTATATCCATTGGCAAAATAAACAAACAAAAAATAACTTCAGGACCTAGGACTAAGTGAAGAAGTCTTAGATGACATCAAAAGCTTGCTCCATAAAAGGGAAAAAATGCTGAATTGGACCTCATCAAAATGAATTTGCTCTGCAAAGACCCTTTTATGAGAATGAAAGACATTACAGACTGGGAGAAAATATTTGCAAAGCATATATCCAACAAAGGATTTGTATCTAGACTGTAGAAAGAACTCTCAAAACTTAACAGTTAAAAAATAAATCCAGTTAGAAAATGAGCAAAAGACATGAACAGACATTTTACCAAAGTATAGATGGCAAATAAGCAAATGAAAAGGTGTTTAACATTATTAGTCTTTAGGGAAATCTAAATTAAAATCACGAGATACCACCATGTAACTATCGGAGTACCTAAAATATAAATAATAGCAATAACACCAGTGCTGACAAGGATGTGGAGAAACTGGATTGCTGGGAATGTAAAATGGTATAGCCACTCTGGAAAATAGTATGGCAATTTTTTATAAAACCAATTATGTACATAATCTTATGCCCCAGTAATTGTATTCCTGGGCATTTATCCCAGAGAAATGAAGACTTAATGTCACACAGAAACCTGTACATGAATGTTCGTAGCAGCTTCATTTGTAATAGTCAAAACTTGCAGGCAACCAAGGTATCCTTCACTAGGTGGTTTAAACACACTGGTATATCTGTACCATGGAATACTTATTACTCTGCAATAAAATGTAATGACTTATTGATAGCCACTACTCCTTGAATATATTTTAGGGGAATTAATGCTGAGTGAAAATATCAGTCTCAAAAGGTCATATACTGTATGATTCCATTTATACAACATTCTCAAAATGACAAAACTATAGAATTGAAAACTGGGATTAATGGTTGCTAGAGGTTAGGGATGGTGGGAGGGAGAAGGGGGAGAGGGTTGGATGTAACTGTATTAAAGAGGTAGCACCAGGGAGGACTTTGTGGTGATGGAACACTTGTATATTTTGATTGTGGTGGTGGTTCCCAAATCTACACGTTTGAAAAATAACATAAAAGTATACACACACTGTACCAATGTTGATATCCTGGTATTGATAAGTATAATTATGTCAGATGTAACCATTGGGGGAAATGGGTGAAAGGTACTATCTTTGCAACTCTCTGTGAATCTATAATTTCAAAATAAAAGGAAAAAACAGAAAAAAACTCCCAAAACTAAAGAGCCATAACCAAATACAGTGTGTGAAACTGATTTGGGAAAAAAAATAATGAAAATATGTGTTAGGACAATAGAAGACTCTGAATATGACTGGATATTAGATGGTAGTACGGAATTACTGTTAATTTTCTTACCTGTGATGATGATGGTGTTAGTTTGAGGAATATTCTCATTTTTAAGGGATGCATGTTGCAGTATTTAGAATGAAGTGTTCTGGTATTTACAACTTTTAAAAAATGCTTTTAAGTATGTATAGAGAAATAAGGCAAACACAGCAGAATGTTAATTGCTGCGTGCAGATGGAGGATAACCCGTATTCAATGTATCATTCTTTAAACTTTTCTGTACTGTTTGATATTTTTGAAATAAAACGTTTGGGGGGAAATTATCAGGGCTTTCTCAATGCTTTGTAGCGTCAGGCTCCCGGTCGCGCCTGGCCCTGAATGCCCCTGCCCAGCCAGGGGATGCGCCCCTCCCCGAGGCACACAGCCTCTACCTGCAAGGTCCTTCTAAGATCTTCTGCCCCATCCCTGGTCTGGCATGACTTTGGACATCCATCGAGAAGAAAGCACCTCCGAGATTCCTAGAGAGGCCGGTCTGGCGACTTGGGGAGCCGGAAGCCCATCCCGAGGCACTTCCTGTCCGGTCATTGTTCTCGCGCCGGTGGGAGCAGGGGTCACTGTCCGCCAGCCTCCTTTTCCAGAGCCGGTGAGTTGGGCCGGGCCTCTCCGCTGCGCACGGTAAGCGTAGTCAGCGGGGGTGGGCACGAATGTCGGGGGAGAAGGAGGGGTTATTCCTGGGGCGGCGGCTCGAGGGGCGGCCCGCTGCGTCCTTTCCTCGGGAACACTAGCCCTGTCTTGGGGTGGCTCAGTGCCCCGCCAACTTGGAATCCCGCCTACCGCCTACCGGGGGCCTGGCTTGGGAGAGGATGGACGCAGACAGGCCAGGGGGCAGGCAGATCCGGGGAGAGGGCCGTGAGGGGCCTATAGGTGGAGGGTATGGAGTACCACGTTTGGAAATAGGGAAAGGACATAGAAAGGGAAGCCTTTGATAGAAGGCTCTGTGCCATCAGGGGCTGGAGGTCCCTTTGAATCTGATCAGAAGTCTGATGATAGTACTCAGAGTAGATGATTTCACGTGTACGAAAGGTGGAACTAATCTCAAACTAGTGGTGGAGAGAATGAATAATCCTCCAGATCTAAGATTTGTCACAGGAATGGAAGTATTGCTTTACTCAAGAAATTCAACGTATACAATAACTTGCCAGTAAGTGAACATAGGAAAAGAATATGACCGCTTCAGTAGCTGCAGAAGCAGATTTAATGCAATTTATCACCTTTTTCTAATAGAACATCCAAAGGGGAATAGAAAGAAAAATGTCATTTCCTTCATAATTAACCAAAATTATTTCATTTAGAAATTAGAAACAAACAAAAAACCTTCCTGGCTTAGCTTATTGTTAATTATTGTTGGTGTGGTGCTTTTGGAAAGCAATTTGACAGTACATTTCAACCATAAAATCCTTGAACCAGTAATCCTGTTTATTCTAAAAGAATAATTCAGTAAAAAAAAAAATTATTTGCACAGGAAAAAATTTTTAAACAATTAAGAAAATAAACTGGGAACATTAAAAGGTCCTTTTACTAAAGGAATGGTTTGTAAATAGGTTATGATTAAGTAAATGATAATGTAAATAATTTATTATTTATTTTTTTAGAGACAAGAGTCCTCTGTCACCAAGGCTGGAGTATAGTGGCACAATCATAGCTCACTGCAGCCTCCAACTCCTGAGCTCAAGTGATCCTCCTGCCTCAGCCTCCAGAGTAGCTAGGACTATAGATGTGTGCCATCATTGCCTCCCTCAAAAAGAATTTTTTTAGAGATGGGGGTCTTGCAGTGTTGCCTAGACTGCCATAATTTAGGATACTGTGCTAGAATGAGGTAGCTTTATATGTACAATATTGAAAGATTGACAAGACTGTGAAATATGGAAATTGAGTTCAAAAATCAAACAATGCAGATTGCTGAACAGTGTACGAGCGTGATGATCTGAAGTATGTTTTTGAAAATAAGCAGTATGTGAAGGTATATATGTATTTATGTAAATGCAGAGAAAAGGAACTGGGAGTCCTGTCTAGACTTATAACTAATTGCTCAGTGTGTATGTGTTGGACATATATTTAATTCTGTATATTTCTGTATTGCTTCATCTTTTTTCAATGAGAGAAAATTTTTCAGCACTGTAGGTTATTGTGTAGCAAGTAAAAATAAGCATGAAGTACCACGAAAAGAAATTTTTTTTAGTCTTAAAAGTAATACTTCGTTTCACAGGACATTTGGAAGATAGGGAAAATGTAAAAATCAAACAAATGAAAACCTCAAAACTACCTGTAATTACACCACCCAAGGATAACCAGCAACTCCTAACAAGTTGCTATATGGACTCTCAGTCTTTTTCTTGGGATTCTTTTGTTCACACTATTCTGTATCCTGAGCAATAAAGAAATATTTGTGTTATAATATCCCATTTTTAAAAATGCTAATGATAAATGTGAAAATACATATCCCATATGGTCAAAACCAGAAATTTTATAAAATCATAATTATTGTTACTATGGTTAGAATAAAAGAAATATCTTCAATTTTACAATGTATAGCAGTTATCTCTTTGGAGGTAGACCAGGGGTTATTTTTCTTAATCATTTTTGGTACTTTTCAAGTTTTTACATAAAAATATGTTAATTTTTAATGAGAAAAAAAATCACTGAATGTTATATAAAGGTGTTTGGAATGTGATTATTGGAAGAAATTACATATTTACAGTCCAACCCCTTCTAGCCTATGAGGGAGGAGTAGAGCATTTTTTGTGCTATAGTTGCTGCTGGCCAGGCACTGGTGAAACTTGAGCAATACAGAGTATCAGGGTGTTGAAATTGAGTGGCATCCAGGCAGATCTCTGCTTGGTGCTAACAGTGTTTTCTGATTTCTCAGTAGACAATACTCATCTTGGCCCTGGGAAGAAACTTAAGAAGAAGCTTTTGAAACTTAAAGATTAGATGGGGCTTGATCTCTGCTGGGCAGCCCCCAGCTATAGGAGTTCCTCTGGTGAGCCGAGAAGATGACTGCAGAATTGAGAGAGGCCGTGGCCCTAGCCCCTTGGGGCCCAGTGAAGGTGAAAAAGGAGGAGGAAGAGGAGGAAAACTTCCCAGGTCAGGCATCCAGCCAACAAATGCGCTCTGAGAACATCACAGTCTGGGCCTCAGAGGAGGGTCTTCAGACAGGCCTTGATGTATCAGAAGAGGAGGAAAAGGTAAATGATAGCCTGGGTGGAAGGAGGGAGCAGAAACCTGAAGACCTCAAGTAGTTAAAGAGGGTACTCTGCCCCTCTGCTTCCACACTTGGACTCTTCCTGGTTAGGGCTCTGGCCATTAGTACTTTGTAATATAATAGAAACGTTCCTTTCTGATTGATGTGACATTGAGTACTTTCTCTAAATCAGCGGTTCTCACACTATGCTGTACAGAACCTGAGGAGCTTTTTATAAAATCCTGATGTCCATGCCATACTCTATATTAATTAAATCAGAATCTGGGGGTGGCATCTGGGTATCTGTACCTGATACTCTTCAGGTGATTCCAGCCAGGGTTTAACAACTGTAACCAGTGCTTCTCAAACTTTAATGTCCATAGGAATCACCTGGGGACATTCACCTCTTGTTAAAATGCTGATTCTGATTCAGGAAGTCTGAGATCCTGTATTTGTCACAAACTCCCTGGTGATGCATGTACTGCTGATCTGCAGACCACATTTTCAGTAATGAGGCTGTACCTTGTACTATGTCCTTAATGTTTTCAAACACACCCCTTACCATTGCTAGTCAAAGGAGGGCAGAGGTTCCCCAGACTCTTCTATAATAAAATGATCAGAACCTGGTTTCTTTGATCTTTAGACCCCAGAAAAGTATACTCTGGAATATCTCCCCAAGTGCTCTCTTCTCTTGTCATGTACTTACTGGTGAGTTAGGTTGGATTGTGGAGTGAGCAGTGAGGTGAGATCAAAGTAATAGGGAAGAAGGTGGTAGGCTTGCTTTTCTGCCCAGCTTATCTTGGGGGTGTGCTTCCTTTTCCATATTTAAAAAATGTTTTGGTTTTGTGGCCTCCAGGAATAGGTACCTGTCTTCTCATCCTCAAATCTGTAATTACACCAACCCCCAGGCTCATAAGCATGTGCCTACTTGTCTCCAGGGTCAGAACATGTTCTGGGACATGGCGGTGGTCCTGAAAGCAACACAGGAGGCACCTGCTGCTTCACCCCTTGGCAGCTACTCATTACCAGGGACCTTGGCCAAGAGTGAGATACTGGAGACTCATGGGAACATGAACTTTCTAGGTAAGGTCCAACTCCCTGATTCAGAATCTTACCATTGGGGGTTCTCAAAATCTTTCCAGAGATTCGTGGGCATCTGGTCTCCTAGCTTGAGCAATACAGAGTATCAGGGTGTTGAAAGTATGAGGGAGAGCTGGATAGAAGATTGCTGAGAGATGCCTATGCAGTTGTCATGGGAAATGGCTTACTTTGCACACAGGCCTAAGACACCAGACAAACAGATGAATTCCAAATTCACTTCTTAATCATATTTATCATTCAGTGAGTATCATGTCTGCAATGTGTAGACACATGTCCTCTTCATATATGTTGTAGTTATCATACATTTGTGTGCCTTCAAGAAAAACTAAGGTAGGAAGGGTCAACTCTTGTGATTTTGAGGAAATACCCTGGAGATGTTCTGTTTTCGTAGATCTTTTTGCAAATTCTAGAGGATTTTAAACAACTGTGTCAATCATAATGTTCAAAATTAGGTCTTGGTGGAATGTACCGATGTCTTATCACCTGGTTCTCTCTAAACTGGGACTCAGGAAAAGGTAATATGTTCGAAATGTCTTGATTAGTGGTGGCAGAAACTTTCTGTGGAGGAGTGACATACAACTGAGGGTTAAGAATGCAGTAGCCATGGGTGCGATGCTGTGGAAGCAATTACCTGGATGGCTGCCAGGGCCCCTTCTTATAAGTCTGCCTGATACAGGCCTGTGTCAATATTTTGAACCCACTCTCCTCCCCTAGCCAATGCCTCAGGCATTTGGGGACCAAGTCACTTTCTTAAACCAGTGATGGTGGATATTAGGATCTCCACCTTTTATTTTCTTATCTTTAATTATTCCCCAAACTCCCAGCAGGTCTGTTTCCCACTTTCTGCTTTCTGTTCCACTCCTGGTATATTCCCCTTGAATTACTTCTTTTCAGTCTCCTCACTGTATCAGCCATTCACAGTCTTTAACTCCACAGCTGCACCCATCCTTCAGGAACAAGCTGCATTTTCCTATTTTGCCTCTTACCTCCAGACCCTGTTTTCCCCCAAGACTTAACTTTTTGTGCTGCCAGCCGTTTCCATAGCAGCAGGTGATGGCAGGAACACTGAGCTCTAGGAGAGAGAGCCCTGAATGTGGTTGCTGCCTGGCCTCTGATGACTGTAATCTTGAGTAAGTCCTTTCTCTCTGTGGATCTCTATTTCCTGTTCTACGGACTGGGTGCATTCACCCAATAAGTACAGGATTTATTGGTGGCCTATTTCCTGTGTGCCAGGCAGTGTGATAGGTGCTGGAGGTACGGAAATGAATAAGACACAGCCTTCCCTTTTTTATTTTAGCTCCCACACAACTGAAGAAGTTTCATCTTCATGATGAAATCATATAATATACATGAAAGTGCTTTGGAAATAGTGATGTGTTACTGGGCTTTTAATGTCTGAGGGAGTTTTAACTACAGTTTCCTATATTTTAACTAATGTTGAATTTATTAAAGTTTATTCATTTAAGAACCAATTTTTAAGGCTTTAAGTATAACTTATTTTTATTTCATTCGTGTATCTAGAAGTGTTTCTATAAAAGTGAGAACATTTGTACTTCTTCATGTTTAGTTAAGCTTCAAGTTTTACAGATTAAATTTTGTAAACATTTAACTCCACCTAGATATCAAATTTTGTTATATAGAACATAATTGCAAATTTAATATATCTGATTCTTTAAAACATTTCAAATACCTAACTAAGCAGACTTATAAATCTTGTAAATAAAATCTTGATAAACACACAGCTTTCGTAAATCTGATGAATTGGAATTATACGTTTAGTAAATCAAATTACCTTTCTTGTTTCGGAATATAGTCACTAGCTAAGATAGCAGGTCCATGTAGCATTTTAGATCTCTTCTTTAAAATGAAAAGGAAAGAATTAGCAGGGCATAGTGTTACACACCTATAGTCCCTGCTATTCAGGAGGCTGAGGCAGAAGGTTCACTTGAGCCCAGAAATTTGAGGTTGCAGTGAGCTACTCTAGCCTAGGCAACAGAGTGAGACTCTGTCCCCCCAAAAAGGAAAAGGAAAGTATTGATTTCAAAACTATTACTATGCCTATGTTCTAGTTGATCACAAATTAGTTTTTAGTTTATTTTTCATTATTTCTGTACTTATTTTACTTTTTCTAGAGTTACAATAATCCTACATGATCCAAAAAAAAGGAATAATACCATTTCAAACAAGCTAAGATTATATAGGTCCTGGGTTATTGGCCAGTTAATCTTTTCACCCAAGGAGATTTGAACTTGAGCACACAGAATAGGCCTTAATTCTCTTTTTTTAGACCCTGGGCATTTGCCAAGACCTTAGGTCTTTCTTCATCCCTGTGATAAACTGTTACATAACCACTTGCATTAAAACCTTCTAGGCTGCAATTGTACCTGGTTCTGTACTCATTTTGACATAGACGTTATCAAATATAAGGAATTGTTTCCATTATTAGCACTAATCAGTTCAGTAGTTTCCATTGGCCTTCATCCTTCATGTTTTTCTAACGTTCTAAATCTTTTAGTAAGGCGGATCGGAGTGAAGGTCAAGAAGACAGTACAGCTATGAACTAAAGTGTTCTAGGGCTCTTTTCCTGTTGGAGAGATGCTGGGTACTGGGATGGCAGTCCCTGGTATCAGTGATAGGGAGCAAAGGAGAAAAAGGTGAAAAGAAGCAGGGAAGGAGATGTTAGAAGGGAACAGAATAAAGTGAGATGGAAGTCATGAAGAATAGTAGAGAAAACATAAGAAAGCAATGCACAAAAGAAAAGCAGAGAAGACATGAAACTGTATATGGAAAAATTTGGAATATTTCACGAAAAATTGAAAAAAAAGTAAAAGCCAGGAGAGGAGAAACATGAAAGGGCAGTAGTGGAAAGAGGTAGCAGGAAAAAATAAGAGAGAAAGAAGACAAGAAGATATAAGAACAATTAAACTACAGGGAGAAAAACAGTAGATTTAAAAAAAAGAGAGACATCAGAACAGTAGGAATAGAAATAACCAGAAAAAGCATTTCAGATTTTTGTTGTCACATTTGTAGCTCTACAGTATCCAGCACTTAGGTACTTCTTTTCTCTGATACTTCCTATCTTGTCTGAATGATTGTGACGGAATTTCAGATTATCATGGTCTTCACCAGGCAATCAAACCAGGCTATTTTCCTGCACCCAGTATTGCTTTCTTTGTACCACCCGAACATCCCTGTCCCACCCGACTCATGTCATTAGTTGGAGAGTCGCCCTGGCCTGTTCCAGTGGGATATTTCCCTCTTGTGGATGCTGGATTCCTCCTGTGCGGTTGCAGCAAGACTTGTGGCTCATAGCTCCAGTGCTCACTTCTAAGCTGATGTCACCATGGAAATACCTCCCTCTACAGGCTTGCTGCCCACTCCAGCTGGCCCTCATTTCACTTGCCTTAATTATCTGAATAGTTTTCCTGAACTTAGTAATTCACCAATAGTCATTAAGGGCTAACTCTGCCAACACTGGGATGCACAGGTGAACATTCCAGGGTCAAGGGATAGTTGAGGCAGAGAGAAGATGAACGTAAAGAACTGTGATGTTACAGGAGGACCCCCTTTTTGATGCCATTAGGACTCTGAGGCAATGTATAACATCCAGAGATTAATTAGAGTCTTAAAACGTTGGGATATTTTGGTGGTCTTCTATTTTCTGGCATTGCAGAGCAGACTATGCCATAATTCAACAAGGTCAGCTTTCCTTGACACAATGCTAAGCAGTTCCTTTTACACAAGGGTTAGTTAGTGTTTATTATGTTCTATTTCTTCCTTAATCTCTCCTAGTGTAGCTGAGGGCTGTCAGTCACCATAGCAACTCTCATCTTTCCTTCAGGCCTCCTACAGGAGCAGCATCAGTGAGGCTGAAAGTGACAGCGCACACTCAGAGCACTCACTGTGTTTCATGCACTGTTCTGAACAGTTGACATAGAGTAACTCTGTTAATCCACTCACAGCCTTATGAGGTAGATACTACTATTGTTCCTATTTTACAGATTAGGAAACTGAGGCATAGAGGAGTTAAGTAACTAGCCCAGAGTCATGCAGCTGATTAGTGGCAGAGCGGGGATTTGAAACCAGTCTGCCTGCCTCCAGAATCCATGTTCTTAACATCTGTTGCTGCACAGCCTCTCAGTGTTTTGCATGCTTTTGACCACTGTGGCTGTCTTGGCATCCAGTGTGATCCTTTCTGTCCATGTTTATCCTTTCTTTGATATCCGGCATCCTCAGACACAGAAGCTTAAGTTGCTAGATATTTGTTCACAGGTTAAGGAATCTCTTTAATTAATTGGTGGGTTGTAAACAAATCCAAATCAACACTAAGTAGCTAAGGTAAGAAAGCAAGCCCATGGAGAGGCTGGTGTCCTTCATAACTGGTCTTAATTGTGATATCAGTAATCAGACAACTCAGGGAAATGCCACCTGGAGATTGGGCCTTCCTGGCATGAGGCAGTGGGTTAAGTGTCTAACAGAGGTAAGTAGAAGTGCTGGAAAGACCATGAGTCAGTGGATTCTCCTCTATGTTGGTGGGGTGGGTGGGGAAGAAGAACCTACAAAGGAGAGGTAACATGATGGGATTCTTTTCTTTGATGAAGCCGTTTTGCAAGAGGGGCTAAAGTCACATACTTCCTGACCTTTTTAGACCTGATCCTATTCTTTTTGTAGGCCAGAGAAATCTAACATTTGCAATTTCTATTTTTTTGTTCAGGTGCTGAAACCAAGAACCTACAGTTACTGGTTCCAAAAACTGAGATATGTGATGAAGCTGAAAAACCCCTCATAATATCAGGAAGAATCCAGAAAGCTGACCCTCAAGGACCTGAATTAGGAGAAGCCTGTGAAAAAGGAAACATGTTACAGAGGCAGAGAATAAAGAAGGAAAAGAAAGATTTCAGACAAGTGACAGTGAATGATTGTCACTTACCTGAAAGCTTCAAAGAAGAGGAAGACCAGAAATGTAAGAAATCTGGGGGAAAGTATAGCCTTAATTCTGGCACTGCTAAAAATCAGAAAATACAGGCTGGGCAAAAGCCTTTTACATGTAGTGTGTGTGGGAAAGGCTTTAGTCAGAGTGCAAACCTTGTTGTGCATCAGCGAATCCACACTGGGGAGAAACCCTTTGAATGTCATGAGTGTGGGAAGGCCTTCATTCAGAGTGCAAACCTCGTTGTACATCAGAGAATCCACACTGGACAGAAACCTTATGTTTGCTCAAAATGTGGGAAAGCCTTCACTCAGAGTTCAAATCTGACTGTACATCAAAAAATCCACTCCTTAGAAAAAACCTTCAAGTGCAGTGAATGTGAGAAAGCCTTTAGTTATAGCTCACAACTTGCTCGGCACCAGAAAGTCCACATTACAGAAAAATGCTATGAATGTAATGAGTGTGGGAAGACATTTACTCGGAGCTCAAACCTCATTGTCCACCAGAGGATCCACACCGGGGAGAAGCCCTTTGCCTGTAACGACTGTGGCAAAGCCTTTACCCAGAGTGCAAATCTTATTGTACATCAGCGAAGCCATACTGGTGAGAAGCCATATGAGTGTAAAGAGTGTGGGAAAGCCTTTAGTTGTTTTTCACATCTTATAGTGCACCAGCGAATTCACACTGCAGAGAAACCTTACGACTGCAGTGAATGTGGGAAAGCCTTCAGTCAACTCTCTTGCCTTATTGTCCACCAGAGAATTCACAGTGGAGATCTTCCTTATGTGTGTAATGAGTGTGGGAAGGCCTTCACGTGTAGCTCATACCTACTTATTCATCAGAGAATCCATAATGGGGAAAAACCTTACACGTGTAATGAGTGTGGCAAGGCCTTCAGGCAGCGGTCGAGCCTCACTGTGCACCAGAGAACCCACACGGGGGAGAAGCCCTATGAGTGTGAGAAGTGTGGTGCAGCTTTCATTTCTAACTCACACCTCATGCGACACCACAGAACCCATCTTGTTGAGTAGCAAGTAAAGGAAAAGGAAGACCTCCAGTGTTGGTCATGACTTGCTGTCCCCCAAATTAGACACCTCTTTGCTGTTTTCTTCCTTTGTAAAAACAAGGCCTGTGTCCTTAAAAGTTACAGTTTTCGGAAATGTAGCACAAAACACAAGCCAAGCATTTCAAAGGCTAATTTAAAGAAAATGAAAACTAAGCGCCTAAAGGGAAGGACTCTGTTTTCCCTGTACCCTCAGCAGTATGTTTTCTGAAATGGAATGTGACTTTCTTAGGAATGAGTCATAGAAAGCTAAGTGATAAAGATCCTGTTTGAGAAAAGGTCTATTTTGCTTAATTTTGTTTTTAAAACTCCGGTACTTGCTTGAGCAACAGGCAGGTTATCTGCCAGTTGAATTCTGGAGCTTTGAACCCTGTCTTTTAGTATTTTGGTGACTAGTTAAGGAAACCACTTGGGGTAGCAATTCAACAACAACTTGCCTATGAACATTAATAAGCTTTCCCTTCCCTGGGTAATTTTTAAAAAGCCAATCAAAACAAACAAACACAAAAATATTAACTGTCTACTGCTCCTAAAATGGACAGAAATAGGAAATGGCCTTTTTCCTTATTGTCTATACCTCCTGAACCTTGGTATTATAAAACTACGGGGACCTCTGACAAGTCTGTTCTGACCATTCCCCAGCCTGCATGGCCAAGCACTCAAGGATTGATGGAGACACCACACACCAGCTATATTCATTTGCTAAGATTGACAACTCTCCAAACAACTCAACCCCCTAATTCCCATCACATTCCATTTGAGTGAGATGCAACTAACAGCCCCCTTCCTGGATAGAGGAGTCAAAGAATAAAGCTTGCCTAGAGGCATGCCCAAGTTGTCTCTGCTCTCATTCTACTCAAGCCCAGCCAGGGGTCTCAGTTTGGGTTTCATTCTGAAATTCTGCATGGTATTTAGAAGAAAAAGGAGAGCTCTTCTAAGTCTGAGAGGATCAAAGAGGGAAAAGAAAGGAGAGGGAGGAGGTAGAGTGGGATTCCTAAAGTCTTAATTTGGTTTTTTGAGAAGTTCAGAGGTATTTGGAATATGAAAACTTTTAGAAGAATGAAGAAACTGGCTAAGGTAAGATATCTTTGTTACCATTGAGCCTTTACTCCTGCAAAAATGATTTATAAAACTATGCAATAGGAAGAGATATGTAATATTGCCTTGTTTATATAGAGCTTTTATTCTTTGTTGTATACCTTCATGTATCAGATCATGATATCTGGCACTTAACCTTAGGCTTTCATATAGGTCATTACCTTGATCCTTATAACACTGAAAGAGGTGTTCACCAGTTTACCTGAGAGTGGTCATTTAGCGCAAGGCCAGGTAATGAGTGACAGAGCTTATATCCAAATACAGGACCTAAATCCAGGTTCTTTTTGTGCTGCCATGCTATTCACCTACCTACCTATAATCCCCGCCCGGACTTGGAGGAGCCTGAGAAAGGGATATGTAGTCCCATTTTCAGGTGAGGAAGCTGAGGTGACAGATTTTGAAGTGTGCCTTAGGCCTGGTGACCAGAAAGCAGCAAACCTAAGACTGGATTTGGGTCTCCTGATTTCTGGATCTGTCTCTCCACCCCATTTCTGTGCCTCTGAGCAAGCAAGAGCATTTATCATAAAAGCTGACTCTGGTGATAAAGAGACTGGTGCACCTCTCGTGCAGAAGTCCCATGCATTTATTGTCTCATTTCTGCAAGACTACATATTAATCACAGTGTTTTCTGGTTTACAGAGCACTTTCACTTACAGAAGGCGTACACAAGAAAGCTCATTAATTTTCCTCTTTTCCGCCTTTAGCCAGTCTGTTGTCAAAGCATATGTAGCTTCTTTTCCTGGTTTCACTCTAAATCATAGACACACAAATACAAGAAATCAGAAGGGTTCCAAAGTAGGATCAAATACTCATGCCCTCCCTGACCCTAACAGTCAATGACTGTTCCTATCCCCCTGTCTGGGAGTGGAGAGGACCAAGGGTAACACCTTGTGTCTCTGCTGAGATTAGGAACAAGTTATATTTTTCCTTGTGTGACCAGGAAGCTCAGAACAGTAGGTCTGAAGATTTGAGATAATTCTGTGACCTTGACCCACCAAGAGACCAAAAATATATCTCCTAAAAGATCATAGTAGCTGGGATTTGTGACCTTTAAGCCAGTTAAACTGTTTTTGCTTTGTAGTCATCCTCCTAATTGAATAATGAGTCATAGGTGATTGTGATTTCCTAAAGATTTCCATTCATAGGTAGTTCAGAAAAGCTACCCAGGTGATTCTAATGCAAAACTAGGTTTGGGACTCACCGACCTAACCTTGCAGTAAAGCAGTGGTTTTAAACCTTGGTTTCATGTTAGAATCACCTAGGACACTTAAAAATTTTCATTTTTAGGCCTCAGTATTTTTTGAAACTTGAGGGAATTATAATGCACAGGCAAGGTTATGAGTCACTGCAGTCAGGTGAAGTCTGCAAACAAAATGTGAGTAATTGAAGGTGGAGGGGGCTCCAGTATAAGGATTTGCATGTGCATGTTTCATCAAAACAAGATACTTAATCTACATTAGCTAGACTAGGTGTCCTTCAGTGCCCCTGATAACGCTTAGGTGTTAGGGTTCTGTGACCTAACTTATCTTGTTTGTATTTAAGTGAGCATACCAACCATTTTATTTATATGAGCAAACCAAGTTTTATATTTCATCCCCAAATCTGGATTTCTACAAACTAGTACCCAGGTTCAGGACCTCCGACCCTGCATAAATCATGTGAGGCAAGTAGACTACTTGACAGATCAGATCTTTCCCCAGCTAATGACAGTTCTCTCTCCCAGTCCAATTCTAGCCCTCAAAATAAATCACAGCCCACTGTTTTCTTTATGACTTCTGATAAGGCAGGAATGGCCACCTTTTGTCAAGAGTTGGCTGTTGTTTTGGGTCATCTCCCATCTCCCTTGGCTGGTCTTGCTAGGAGTGGTTGGGAACTGCAAAACTCCACTTTCCTAAGTTGCCAAGAGCTGTCAGACATAGCCATCAGACAAAGAACTCTGTGTCAGGCCTAGTGATTGGCATTAAGAGTAAGAGCCAGGAAATGTGTCCTCGTCTTCAAATGAGATCAGCAGATAAGTATTTAAGTGGAGCACAGTGATGCAGAACTGATAATGAAATCATGTACAGTTGCTCTGGGAGCACAGAACGTCATCAGCCCCCAAAACACACATACACACCCACACACCCGCCAACTTACGTTCTTAGCTCTTAAACACGATTAGCCATGAATTCCTCCAGACTCAAGAAGAGGTAACTTTGGGCAAAGCTAATTCTTCCTCTGCGCTCTGGATCCCCTCCCTCCCTAACCCAGGCAGTTGTCCCTCTCTCACTTCTGTGAGTTCTCCACTTGCTCCTCCATCCAGTGTGCTTAACCTTTCTGGGGTTGCAGCCCCTTTGAGAATGTGGTGGAGATTGTGGATCCTCTCCCTGAAAAATGTAAGTTGCACATTTAATTTTGGGGCTCATTTGGGGAAGTCATGCAGGCTTCCCTGAAGCCAATCCATGGATCCTCTAGGGCCTAAAGTCTCACCTGAGGATGCACTACATAATCAACAGTGACATTTTTTTCTCTTTTTTTTTTTTTTTTGAGACAGAGTCTCACTCTGTTGCCCGGGCTGTAGAGTGCCGTGGCGTCAGCCTAGCTCACAGCAACCTCAGACTCCTGGGCTCAAGCAATCCTGCCTCAGCCTCCCGAGTAGCTGGGACTACAGGCATGCGCAACCATGCCCAGCTAATTTTTTACATATATTTTTAGTTGTCCAATTAATTTCTTTCTATTTATAGTAGAGACGGGGTCTTGCTCTTGCTCAGGCTGGTGTTGAACTCCTGACCTTGAGCTATCCACCCGCCTCGGCCTCTCAGAGTGCTAGGATTACAGGCGTGAGCCACCGCGCCCAGCCTCATTTTTTTCTTTTTTTGAGACAGAGTCTCGCTCTGTTGCCCAGGCTAGAGTGAGTACCACGGCATCAGCCTAGCTCACAGCAACCTCAAACTCCTGGGCTCAAGTGATCCTTCTGCCTCAGGCTCCCGAGTAGCTGGGACTACAGGCTTGCACCACCATGCCCGGCTAATTTATATATATATATATAAATTATATATATATTACTTGGCCAATTAATTTCTATTT
>CAUYRT010067688.1:0-24431 GCA_963574885.1 Lepilemur ruficaudatus | reverse complement strand
GCCTGAGCAACAGCGAGACCCTGTCTCTACTAAAAATAGAAAGAAATTAATTGGACAACTAAAAATATATAGAAAAAATTAGCCAGGCATGGTGGCACATGCCTGTAGTCCCAGCTACTTGGGAGGCTGAGGCAGAAGGATTGCTTGAGCTCAGGAGTTTGAGGTTGCTGCGAGCTAGGCTGACGCCATGGCACTCACTCTAGGCTGGGCAACAAAGTGAGACTCTGTCTCAAAAAAAAAAAAAAAAAAGAAAGAAAGAAAGTGGGGGGAATTCTGTGGAGAACTCTGGTAAGAAATGCAGTGATAAGTGGCCTGAATATCCATAGGTTTGGTAACCCACCATCATGGAAGTGGAAGAAAAGGGTCAAGCCAATGAAAGCTGAAAGATGACTATATACCAAGCAACCTGTGACTTATCCAACTTCCCAGCTATAATCAAGAAGCAGGTTGGCCGGGCACGGTGGCTCACACCTGTAATCCTAGCACTCTGGGAGGCCGAGGCCAGTGGATCATTCAAGGTCAGGAGTTCGAAACCAGCTTGAGCAAGAGTGAGACCCCATCTCTACCAAAAAAAAATTGAAAGAATTTAATTGGCCAACTAAAAATATATAGAAAAAATTAGCCGGGCATGGTGGCTCATTTCTGTAGTCCCAGCTACTGGGGAGGCTGAGGCAGAAGGACTGCTTGAGCCCAAGAGTTTGAGGTTGCTGTGAGCTAGGCTGACGCCACGGCACTCTAGGCCAGGCAACAAAGTGAGACTCCGTCTCAAAAAAAAAAAAAAAGCTGGCAAATTACCTCACCTCTCCTGCTCTACCACAACAGCCTCCTAACTGCTTTTGCTTACCCTACTACAGCCTATTCTCAGCACAGGGGCCAGAAAGGCCCTTCTAGAAGCAAAGTCACATCATATCACCACTCCTCTACTTAGTGATTTCATCTCACTCAGAGCAAGAGTCAAAAAGAAAGTCTTCCTAGCAGTCTAGAAGTTCATCACCCTACCTCCAGCCACTCTACTCCTCTAGCCACTCAAATATCCCTACTGCTCCTTGAATACAGCAAGTACACTTCTGCCCATCAAGGAGAATCTCCATTTAAATTTCAGTATCAACTGTTTATACCTTTTGTGTAAAGCAAGATACACTAGACAAAAAAATTGTCTGTAATAATGCAGACAAGTGGTCACAGAGGTGACAGCCATACTAATGAATCACACAAATATGAAGATATGTACACATTACATTTGAATAAAGGCAAGTATGTATGATGCACTGGGATTAGGTAATTCTTCCAAATAATGGAACCATGCTTTCCAGTCTGTCCATCTAATTTCCCTAATCATCCCTCTAATCACCAAGAAACAAACTAAATAAATCATGAACTCTCTAGCTCACTCAGACTGTTCTCAATGAAGGATAACTGAGCAAAAAACATTATTTTCCAATTCATGAAGAGTTAAGAGCAAACAAAGATCTAGATTGTGTTAATGAAATGCAAACCTTAATCACAGCTTTGAAATCATGTTGACATCAGGTTATCAGTTATACAGATCATCTACTCATGTAATACAAAAGTTCTGTGAAAACATGGATCCTGGAAACTGCCAATACTCACCAGATGAATTAATGTACATTTACTGTATAGCTAAGAATGAAAGGAAACAGCAAAACAAGTTAAAGTACAGATAAATCTAAATAACTATTACCAACTGGCTACATAATTACATGGAACATTTTAAAAAATCATTCTCAAAAGAAAATATGTAATATATAAAAATAACATTAATAAAAATCCAGAACATATTTACAAAGAAAAAAAGTAAAGAGGGTGGAGAAGCATAGATGTACTAAAGTTTGTCTCAAAATTATGAGGACTCAAAATAGACTATTCAGAGCTCTGCCTCTGACAACTGGAGAAGGTTTAAAAGCCTTTTTTAAAATCCACATGGACCAATAAAACACATGAAAAGATGCTCAGCATCATTAGGCATTAGGGAATGCAAATCAAAATCACAAGGGGATACCAGTTCACACCCTCAGGAGGGCTATAATCAAAAAGACAGATGATAACAAGCATTGGCAAGAATGTAGAGAAATTAGAAACCTCATACATTACTAGTAGGAATGTAAAATGGTGCAACTATCTTGGGAAATAGTTTGGCAGTTCCTCAAAAGGTTAAACATTTGATCCAGTAATTCTACTCCTAGGTAGGAGTAAATGTGTATATGTACATATGTGTATGCAAGAGAAATGAAAACATATGTCCACACATGCATGTACACAAATGTTCATAATTGTCCAAAAGTGGATATATCCACATGTCCATTAATTGATGGATGGATAAATAAAATGTGGTATAGACATACAACTAATATTGCTTGGCCATAAAAAGGAAGAACTGACATATTTTACAACACAGATGAACCTGAAAACACTATGCTAAGTGAAAGAAACCACTACAGTTCGCAAAAAAGTACATATAGTATGATCCCATTTATATAAAAGGTTCAGAACAAACAAATCTATAGAGGCAGAAAGTAGATAGTTGTTGCCCAGGGCTGAGGTGGGAGAAAATGGAGAGCCACGGCCAATGGGTAGGGGATTTCTTTTGGGGGAGATTAAAATGCTCTGG
Organism: Lepilemur ruficaudatus; assembly: GCA_963574885.1. Classification (NCBI taxonomy): domain Eukaryota; kingdom Metazoa; phylum Chordata; class Mammalia; order Primates; family Lepilemuridae; genus Lepilemur; species Lepilemur ruficaudatus. Next base: position 21,802 of record CAUYRT010067688.1, on the reverse strand, counting down.
AATTAGCAGTGATGGCTGCATACTGTGAATATACCAAAATACCAAAAACCATTGAACTGTATACTTTATTTAGGTAAACTGCATGATATGAGAATTTATATTGCAATAAAGCTATTAAATTTTTTTAAGAAGAATAAGGTAGTGGGCACAATGGGAGACTTCCAGAGGACTTCTAATATTCTATTTCTTGGCCTGCCTGGTAGTTACACAAGAGTGTTCACACTGTGATGATTCATTGGGCTACAAGCTTACAAGATATGCATGTTTCTATATGTATTTCATATGTCAAACAAAGGCTTTGAAAAAGAATAACTAGATCTATAAATTCTGACTTGGAAAGAGATCCAAGATATACAATGGGGAAAAAAGGAAGTTTCAAAACCATATACATAGTATGGTCCCACTTTTTGTAAATTTATACACACACATATATGTATTATATAGTAAAAAAAACACACTACATGAATATGCACACACCTGTTCTCACCGATCTCTGCAAAATTCAAATAAAGGGACTTTTTACTTTCTCTGACACATATTTCCGTAACATTTGAATTTTTTGCAATAAGTATTTCCATAATGAAAAGAAAATAAATGTGCACATTTAAAAAAATTTTAAGAAGGTACACAGAAGGAATTGAATAAGAATAAGAACAAAAATTCCTGAATTAGTATACAGCTATACAGAAATAGTAAGTCTAAGAACAGACTCCTTAAAAGACAATCATTTAAAAAATAATAAGAGGAACTAATTTGATTGCTTACTACATTTACAATAATCTAGAAATCACACACTTTTTGACTATTCAAAATCATGAAGAAAAAATTTAGATGTTCACTTAAAATTTTCAGGATTATTTTGAGTATACATATTCAAAACAGTTTGAATATCACTGAATTAAGCAGAGTTATGCAGCAAGAGAAAACAGCCCAGTGCCAGGAGGCAGCAGCTCTGAGGTAAAGAAAAGCATGATCCTCTGTGGGCCCGTTTCCTCACCATGACAATAAGGAGGCTGGATCATGATTCTGCTGTTCTCTGTTTCAAGAGTCACTAACGGGGTGGGTCAGGGCACTTGGGATGTAACACCTCGACAAATAATAACTTCATTAGCAGCAATGATATTAATAAAACCTACTGCAATTTTTTGAATGATTAATGTGCACTTACATACATCATCTCTATACCCAAATGCCTGCCACTCTCACACAGGGTAATTTGTTTGTGGACACACACCAAAATGGTACCTGTCACCACTTCTGGGATTGCAGTGGAGAGAGAAGTAAGAACGGAGGGTACATCAGTCAGGGTCCCAAAAGTACAGAAATGGTAAACATAAATTAGAAAAATCTGAGGAGGGTTTAGTTATAAAAGGAATAATTACAAAGTTGGGGAGTAGAACCTACAGAAACCAGGACTAGCAAAAGCAGAGCAATTATTGCTCCTAGAGACCCCAAAATAAGACTGGAGACAGATATATCTATCATCCAGGTAATATAATGCAGACTATCCTGAGAGGTGAGGGGATAAATAAAGTAACCTCCTCTCCTCTGGCCCTTCAATCCAGATAGCTTAGATGTTCTTTATCTGGGGTGAAGAGCCAGGTAGAAAAGGGTAAAGGATGGATCTCGAGGGGCAAATAGAAGATATCCAGCCCAGATTTCTTTTAAAAAATCAAATACACAAGTAAAGGTACAATCTCTTCATTAAAAAGTAAAATGTTACACAGAAATCTTAAAGTCCCATCTTCCATTATCGTGGATCCTTCTCCTTTCCAGAAGCAATCATCTACATTATTTGTTTGGTGGGGTTTATTGTTGATCTTTTTCTAGATAGAGAGACACACCACAATAAAATACAAAAAATTGTTTTATGGCATGCTATTTGTTTAACATGAATGGTATTACTCTACTATTTTCTTCAACTTTTTTTCCATCATTTTCAGTTAAGTTAAAAAATAATGCCAAGAAGCCAAGATGGATGGGCTTGATTCTCCTCCAGGTTACTTATACTCTACCTCAGTGGCTCTCATAATATGCCCCTTCCCCTCAGCTACATTAGTATCACCTAGGAATTTGTTTAAAATGCAAATTATCAGGCCCTACCCACTAATGTGAATCAAAAGCTCTGGTGGTGCTGCCCAGCTTTTAACAAGCCCCTCACATGATTATCATGTATGCTGAAGTCTGAGAACCAGACTTCTATCTCCTGGCTACTCAAAACATGTTCCATCACCTGGGTCCTTGCTAGAAATTAGCATTTTAAAAGATCCCCTAGGTCTACCACAGAGCCATAAACCATAATCCCAATCCATATTGCCCTGCACCCATCCATACAGTATCTAGGAGTGGTTTCTGCAAATGGAAGGTGGGGGAGGACAGCACAAAGAGCAGTTGTTTTAATCTCTTTGAATATGAATCTATCACTTATCAGTCCTGTGGGGAAAACATCAGCACTGCATGCCCTAGTTAGAGCATATTAGCAGTGTCATCCTTGTGTGTGACAGACAGCACATAACTACCATTAAACCACCTTAGAAATGTATTCCTCTTAGGTGTCAGTGTTACATCTTAAGTTATTTTTTTTTAAATAAGTGAATTTCAATTTTAACCCCAGGCAAAATAAAATTACCAGGACTACCTTAATCTTTGTTTGTATGCTAATATTGCAGTAGGAATCCTTCACCTTAAAACAAACCATAGGGATATACCTTACCTTCTCTGTTCTAACAAGGACACCTTTACCAACACCTACAAGTGTTATCTACTCCCACCTCCATACAGCTTGAGGTGAGGGAAAATTGTTTCCAGAATTTCACCTTTAACTTCCTGCTGCCTCCCTCAAATGCTCATAGATTTTATATTTCAAAACCTGCACCCTGAAGCCCCTGCCTCTCCTCTCCCTTTGCTCCTCTCTTATTTTCCTCCACTGAGTCTCAGGTCTGTATTACTACAAACATGTCAACTCTCCCAGGAAATCTACAGATGAACTACACACACATTTGTGCCTAGGAATCATGCAGTTTCACTGCTCAATCCAGCCTGACTCAGCCTAACACAACGATTTGCCTTTTTAAGGCACTTCCAGTTTCACTTCTAGCTTCTACCAGGCTTCCGCCCTGCCCCAACACAACACAGCACCCCTCTCAGCTCCCCAGACCCAGGAAGTAACACGGTCAATTCTGTGGGGCTCATACCCAATTTGATTTGCCTGTCTCTTCTTAAAGCAATCTTGGAATTAAAATTTCTAAAGCCCACTTTCAATTTTCTAACTTTTCTTCCATGGAAACAAGGGGTTCTAGTAGAACCTTAAAATAAATTCCAGCCTTGGGTTTTTAATTACATAGCATCAGGAAAAATAATATAATTATTCTACCAAACAACTTTATTTCAAAAGAAAATATGTTTACATCTCAAATGTGCTGTAAAAGGATTTTGGTATGGTAAAACTAGTTTGATTTCCACTCCCAGCCCACCCTTTTTAAAACTTCTCCAACATAGCTCCAGAACAGTTTGTTAAAATCACTTCTAAGTCAGTAGTCCCAGCCACTCAGGAAGCTAAGGTGGGAGGATCCCTTGAGCCCGGGAGTTCAAGGCTAGCCTGGGAAACACAGCCAAGCCCTGACCCCATCTCTTGGGGGGAAAAAAAATCACTTCTGTCAGTTGAGACAGAATCCATTTCTTAAAAAGATTTTGTTCCACCAAAAGTTGGACTCAAAATAGGTAAACTATTGGCTCGGTGCAGTGGTTCACGCCTATAATCCCAGTACTCTGGGAGGCCAAGGAAGGAGGATCACCTGAGGTGAGGAATTCAAGACTAGTCTGGGCAACACAGCAAGACCCCATCTCTACAAAAAACAAAAAAAAAATTAGCCAGGTGTGGTGGCACGCATCTGTAGTACCAGCTACTCCTGAGGTGGGAGGATCACCTGAGCTGAGAAGTTGAGGCTGCAGTGAACTATGATTATCTAAACATTCTAGTTAAGTTCTGACCAGTTTTGATCTCAACACAGAGTTCATGAGTTGCACACAAATTCACTTTAAAAAGTCAAGTCTTTTTTGACTTGTTGTCTTGCTTTTCTTTTTGGTTTTATTTTGTTTTTTGTTTCTTTTTTAAGCATATAATGGTAGCTTTTACTTAAAGCTTAAAAATATCATTATGGAATAGTAAAAATTCTGTTTTCAACAATATATGCACAGTTTTAATAGAAACACTGGGTAATGAGGCCACAAGAATTCCTGACTCATATTCTATTAGCAAAGATAGTCAACAATGTCATCCTTAAGAGCTCCCAAACATATTAAACTTTAGATATATTCTAAGGTTAAGGTTATTAAGAAACTCAAAATAGTCAGTGTATATAAACTCTTCCATTATCTGGATTAATGAGAGTTTTTGTCCTGCCTGTGTGGAAACAATGTCAACCTCCTATGAATTATTAATAATTCGATATTATTTAGTAATTTTGAAAAAAGGAAAATTCATTTTTCCTTTCTAGGTATCCAAAAGCAAAGCAGGAGAGAAAGATTGACTTGGTAGCACTCAACTAAAAAACGGGCCATATTCCAAAAGTCTGTAAGTACCATACCTGGTTTTAACCTACAACCCCACTTTGTCATAGAACATTTTCTAAATGGTAGGTTCCCAGGATGGCCCAACAATGTCTATTAAGCCCACATTACAGATGAGATAACATTAGAAACACCATCTGTAAGTGCTCATGAGAAAATTCACTGAATGTTGGATTACAACTTTAGGCCATCCATAACCCACCTAATGATAGAGAATTTTTAACAAGCATTCCAACTGATTTTGAGGCAGTTCATTTGAAAACCACTATGCTAGATTATCTTCCACAAATAATCCACTGTCTCGGACAGCATCAACATAACACTACGCTCTCCCAACTGATGCCTGGAATGTTCATATACAGTGCTACTAAATTAAGTGATATATATTGATGTTTTAGCTAGTGCCAAAATCAGTGAATTTATTATAGAAATTAAAAGAAAAAGTCTAACACCCATTCTTGCTCTGACTGGGGGCAGGTGGGTACCCATATGCACAAAAAGGCGGCATTCAGAAGTTCCTCTAAGCAGAGCTGAATTTTTCCTCAAGAAGTTTTGTATCAGCTTAAGTGTCCACACAAGCACTCAGTTAAGATCTAAGATTGAGAATCACAGAACATGGGAGATTGTCTAAGAAGCAATTTAAACATGGTAATTTAAAGTGAACCCACAGCCAGGCGCAATGGCAGACCAACAGTCCCAGCTACTCAGGAGGCTAAGGCAAGAGGACAGCTTGAGCTCAGGAATTGAGTTCAGCCTGGACAATTCAGCAAGACCCCATTTTTAAAAATAAAATAAAAATACATAAATTAAGAATAAAATAAACCCACTCCAATGCAGGTACTCCTATACTGATGTGAAAAAAGTAATGAATGATTTAAAAAATCAATTTCAAAAAAAAAAAATCCTAACAGTAATTCAAAACTTAAAAAAAAAGTATTTCTCAGGAGAGTCAAAGGTAAAACTAAAGACTACAAATTCTCTTCAGTAGCTAAAACAGTGATCAATTTTATTTATATTCTTTCTTTTGTTACCAACATTAACTGCCAAGCTTTCTGAGGTTATCTGTCAAGTGAGATGCAGTAAAGTATGATGACTAAAAATACAAATTCTGGAACCAGACTGCTTGGGTTTATTATCCCAGATAACAAAACACTCTTAATAGCTGTATCATCTCTAGCAAGTTATCTAACCTCTGTGTACAACAGTTTCTACATCTGTACAATAAGTATAATAGTAATACCTACCTTAGAGGACTATAGTGAGAATTAAATGAATTAATCCACATAAAGTACTTAAAATAGAGCCTCACATATAATAAGCACACAATAACTGACCATTATTATCTAGATATTAAAAAAACAGTAGATTCCAGAAATATGAACATAATGGGGAAAAAAATTTTTTTTTTTTTTTTTTTTTTGGAGACACAGTCTCACTCTGTGTCCTGGGCTAGAGAGCCATAACATCAGCCTACCTCACGGCAACCTCAAACTCCTGGGCTCAAGGGATCCTCGTGCCTCAGCCTCCCGAGTAGCTAGGACTACAGGCACGTGCCACTAAGCCTGGCTAATTTTTTTTATTTTTAGTAGAGACGGTCTCCTCTTGCTCAGGCTGGTCTCCAACTCCTAAGCTCAAATGATCCTCCTGCTTTGGCCTCCCAGAGTGGTAGAATTAGGCGTGAGCCACCACGCCCTGCCAGAAAAAAATTTTTTTAAATGAAGTAGGATTTAGAAAAGAGGGAAAAAAAAGAAAAGCAACTGAAGGAGGAGGAAAAAAAAAGAAAAGCAACTGAAGGAGGATAAGCATTCCAAGCTGAAGAAATAATCAAAGGAACAAAAGTAGGAAAGTCATACAATGTGGGCAACAAGGTGTTCTATTTCCCTGGAAAATAATATTCATGAGGAAGAATAATAGAGATTAGAATAATTAAGATCCAAGTATGCTGGCCTTGAATGCCAGACCAAAAATTCAGCTTTTCCTTAGAAGGCAGCCACTTAAATACTTGATCTGATTAGATCTGTGCTTTAGCAAGGTTAATTATCAAGGTTATCGAACCACCACTTGGGGCTGGGAGCGGTGGCTCACACCTTTAATGCTAGGACTTTGGGAAGCCAAGGAAGAAGAATCACTTGAGGCCCAGAGTTTGAGACCCGTATGGGCAACACAGCAAGGCCTCATCTCTGCAAAAAACAAAAAAATTAGCCTGGTGTGGTAGTACACATGCCTATAGTGCCAGCTACCTGGGAGGCTGAGGCAGGAGTATCACTTGAACCTAGGAGTCTGAGGTTGCAGTGAGCTATGATTATGCTACTGCACTCCAGCCTGGGCAACAGAATGAGATCCTGTCTCTTAAAAAAAAAAAAATCAGCAGTATTAATGCAATTTTTACATTCTCTGTCCTCTTATTAAGGGCTAGCAATTCCAAAAAAACACAATTTGTTCTGCTAACGCACTGTCAAAATCTATCACTGACCAGTTGCATATCTGAGTCATCTCTGAAATTCTCAATGTGCCTAGTATATAGTAAGCATTCAATAAATGTTTACCAAATCATCACTTTTAGTGGCCACCAGAGAGCAGTGAAATAGAAACGGGTTAATCTTCCCCAAAAATATAAATTATAAATTAAGCAAATGAAGTAGCCTAGATAATAATTTTACATTTAAGCTAAAAGTCACCTCTGATCAACATACTTGACTAAAAACACGTAAAAAAAAAATGAACCTTATTCTTCATCAAAAGCAGATAAAATCGATTCTTATATACTCTCAAATCTCATAAAATTTAGCTGTCAAATTGGTACAGCCTTTTCAAAGAATTATTTGGGTGATATCTTTTTAATGGACTACCCAGCAGTCTTATGTGGAGATAAATTTAAGGTCAGTTTCCTCAAACGAGGACAAAATCATGCTAGACAGTAAGAATAAAGGTCCAACTCCTGACTTGACTCCAAGTAATTAGAGGAAGGGTCAGCTTTCAGTAGCAGTTTTCCATGGAATATACACTATCTACCTGTACACCACAGATGTCAGCGCTATTAATACTTATAGCAACAAAAAGGGCCCTTTCCCCTCTTCCTAAGGACTCCTGGAGTTTACTGTCCTAAAGTCTAAAGATCACGTTTTGTAATCAATTGTTTGGTATATTTCTTTATAAAAAACAACAACAACAAAAGCAGCAGTTTGAGATACTATTAACAAGTAATATAGTAATATTAAGAAAAAAATTTTTACTAAAATATTGCCAACAGAGCTCAGAAGAACATCATAACATAAAATGGTTGATAAGAGTTTACTGCATACATATCCCCAGATTAATTGATTTTTATTCCCTAGTGGCAGTGGGGGAAATCAGCGTTCCAAAAATGTCATTTAGTGCTTACTTAAAAAAAGATTAGTGGGTGCATCCCCCAGAGAGTAAGCAAGTTATATGTTTGACTTTCTTGGGCAATCATTCTGGCAATACAAACATAAAGCAAAGTAGACCCAGATTCGTACATACCTTCTTCTAAAGTATTTTTCAGCTATAGTTTCAAACTTAAAAAAAGGGAAAAAAAGTTCCAAGCTCAGTCTTGTGCTTTTTTACAGCTTCAAGTATCTTGCAAGTATTAGAATTTAAAACTCTTAAATGTATTCACTTAAACATGTTCCTGTCAGCATTACCAACAACTCTCCGTGATCCGCTTTTGGTACTGTCTCCAGATGATTTTTAATCCCCGCCTGACTTCTCCTTACCAACAAGTACGTGGATACCATCTTTACCCTGCCTGCCCCCATTACTTGGTTGTGTTTAGGGAATTATAATTACAGTGATCCCGCCTTTAGAACATCCTCAGGACACAAAGCCTCTTTGTATGGTTGGGGGTGGGAGGGTGCCTTCCAGGCAACACAGTAAAGGATGAGTGGTGGTAACAGAAGAAGAGGAACTGGAGTGGGTAGGGTGGCCCTCAGTTCTAGTTGAATATCATTTGTGAGTTTACATGTGGGTGATTAGCCTGGGTTCTCTATTCAGCCTCTGCACCCACTCCCATAATGGGGGGGGGCGGTTGGGGAGGGGCAGGGGGCGGGTAGGAACAGGGTCCATCTGTCAGGGCCTACCAACAAGCCTAGGAAAACCAGGGAAGCGCTGCTCTCAGGACCTCGAGTAATGAAGTTTCTGACAAGGAAGGCTATCACCCAAATAAAACAGTGGTTAGCATTACTGGCACCCAGTAGATGCTCAAAATATGCATTGAGGTGGCAATAAAAATCTACATAGAAAGACAAATCTATTTTAAAAAATGTTTTTAAACAAGATAGACTAAAAGTCAAATGAAAAATACTTTTTCTTATGAGAGTCCCAACTCCTCTCTATTTACAAAAGTGATTATGAACTGAATGCCTGTTTTACTTTCAGCCTACCCTACTTCAGTTCAGGCTGAGAAACTGCTCACTTTTTAGTTCTGTGATAAAACAGGTTTCAACAGATTAGCAAGCACCATCTGTAGACACTGAAGTCAAAGGTTCTGAAGGAAAACAGATGGACAGGTATTCAACTCAAGGAACATCCAAAAAGCACTACAGAATGGCCTGCTACCTAACTGCTTGCTGCTCTTTTTTCCATGTATATATTTCTTCCTCTTATCACTACTTCTTTCCATTTTTATTTCTTTCAATAGTAAAGTGATTAGTACATACATCAATACTCAAAATCTCTCACTCTCTTATCTCTACACATATTTTGTCACAAAAGCAGAAAATGTCTTTCTATATCATGTACTGATAAACCCTAGTATAATCCCATCATTCTACTCCTCCACCTGCCCAACGTCACTTAACTGTTCTTAGACCGCTCAGCCATCCTGACACACAAACTGTTCTAAGCAGTCCCAAGAATAACACTAATATCCATTTATGCAGAATAGGAAAAAAACTGAAACCACTGTGGGTAAGGACTATAGGTATGAACTGCTTATTCTTCTTGTGTGGTATAAGACTATTTTTGTTAAACATTTTTAGTTTTTTTATATATATGTATAATTTGTTTTAAAAACAATCCTTTAAGACAGCAGCAAAAGCAAAATGGAACTCTCTGTCCATCACCCTCAATCATGTTTTAAAGTAATAATAAAGACAACAGAAACCACTTCAAATGTACCTCTCCCTTGAGTCCCCAGAACAGCACTCATCCATGACTACTATTCTGAAAAACACGCTGCCATTATTTGCAAAAGCAGTAGGAAGTCCAGCCTTGTCCTTGGTTTGCACTGTCGCCCCCTCTCTACAATAAAAAATGAAACAGTAGGAAGTGTAAACAACCACTTAATGGAAAATACAAATGGGTAAATATTTTCAAAATTGGCTAAAAAGCCTCAGGTCTTCAGAAATTCAGGAATGCAAGTGTAGGGGAAAATAGAAAGAGAAAAATAGCATTGCATTCACCCCTCAAAGTGAGCACTGTAAGTATACAAGAGCAAATGTGGCACATAGCTACTTTCACTCCTTCGCTTACCACAGATATTTGTCTTTTAATGATTTCTCTCTCATTGTGTCTTTCCATAAATAAGGTATTTTCTAAATAGTTTATTCTGTACATATTTCTCCAGCCTCATCACAAAGTTTACAATTTTAAGCTGACCTCTTTGGTTCAGCTGAGCATGGTGATGAAAATCGGTTCCCATGAAAAGCTCACATGCAGGACTCTTTTGGAGCCCCTGGACCAGCACCAATCCAGTCCTCATTGTAGATCCCACAATGAGTATGTATGACACAATTACAGCTGCACCAACAGTTCCAAAGCTGCAGGGCAGTGTTAGTTCATAGAGCACCTCTGTGAGAATTAGAAAAGGTGCCCTTTCTCTAAGAGCACACAGTTCCATACTAAGTGCTCATCTTATGAAGAGGAACACCGAATGGATTTCCACACTCACTTGTCACCCAAAAGAGGTATCCTTGTGGTGGGCACAATCTAAACAGTCCTACACAGCAGCCCTGCTAAAAAGTGTAGCTGGGGCATCACTGTACCTCCAAAGTGGGTTTCCAGAAAGGGGAACCTCAACAAACAGGCATTTCACAAATTTCAGCAGCAGAAAGTCTCGTGTTTGTTAATACAAATTCATTCCTACATATATCAGGGGTACTGCAAAAAAGGTCTAGCAGATAAGGAAAACTAGCAAATTTTGGAGAAAGGAAATTTCCATCTTGAGGGATAATCAGTTGTTTCCTGAGACCCTAATCTTTGACCCCAGGTTCAAATAACTAAACCTAAAATACATTTCTCTCAAAAAAAGGCATGACCATATATACCTTTACCTCTAGGGGGTTACCTGCTCCAAATTTGCTAATTTTCTTTCTCTGCTAGATCCTTTTGCTCCTAACTATAAAATCACATATATTGACACCTGTCGTTAAAGTCTATAAAACCTGACAAACAACCCTGATAGATGGTAGGCCCCTTAGCCACCGCCATGAAAACAAGAGGAATTGATCCCCTAGATTAAGAAGGGTATGGCATCCAACCCTACCTATCTCTTATGCTCCACAAAAGACCTAAGTATCACATGGATCCAAATCCCATCCCAGTCATCCAAGGAGGGACAACAGAGGGCAGCATGAGGAAGAGTCTGAGGGCTAGGCTGGGGCAAAGCTAAGATAGTGGTTCTCAAACTTTTGTGGACATCAGAATCTACTGGGAAGCTTTCTCAGAATAAGATATTTGGGTCCCTCCCTATACCTAATAATCAGAGTAATAATCTTGGAGAATTTCTATTTTGACAAAGCTCAAACTGCTGACCTAGGTCCTCTAGAAAGTTTAGAAATACTGGGAAATCCTCCACATCCATCAGCAGTTCCAAAACAGAAGTCATCCATCGAAAAACTACATTTAGCGGGTCAGAAAGGGGTGAAAAAAGATCACCAGCTGGCACAACCATGCTGGGCTGGAGCCTGTAGCTAGAGTTCCATTATTATGGGACAAAAACTCCATATTCTATAAACAAAAAAATTTTTTGCATATGAGAAGTATTTCAAACATCTGATAAATATTTAGAATATACTGAATACTCTGTATCCTATACCTAACGTTAGCAAATCTTAATTTGCAATTACCTGATTCAGACTTTATAAAGTAATAGAATAGTACAGGTATAAATAAAGCCCTCTGCATACCCCTGTCCAATCCCATTCCTCATCTTCTCTTCCCAGAGATAATCACTGCTTTTAATTTGATGTTAGTCATTCTTACGCATGTTTTTACACTATTGCTACACATGTAAGTAGCCACAAACAATATTATTTTGCATGTTTTCAGATTTTACATATGTAGAAAGATTCTGTAAGAATTTTTCTATGACTTGCTTCCACTCCATATTGTTTTTGAGATTCATCCATTTTAATGCAAGTGGCTATAGTTTATTTTTCACAGTGCTATAATGTTAAATTGCGTGGGTCCATCTAAAAACATATGTATTCCCCTGTTGGTGGACATTTAAGCTGGAAAGAGCATTCTTGTACTTTTTTTGTATTTATTTTCTTGGATTAAGTGTGCAAGGATTTCTTAGGGTATATATCCAGAATGAACTCCAGGTAGACGAGTATGTCCACCTTCAACTAAATATCACTGCACTAATACTCTTCAAGGCAGCTGTACCCATTTACATTTCCACTAGCAGTATATAAAAGTTTATTTTTCCACAACCTTAATAATACTTGGTTATCACAGCATGTAATTTTTGCCAATCTGGTGTGAAATGGCATCTCACTGTTGTTCCAATTTCCCTGATTATAAGCCTCTGACAAGTAAATATTCTTGTTTTATATATATATGTGTGTCAAATATATGTATTTGTTTCTTCTAGTTTTTTAGAAAAATCTAATTCATCTGGTCTGAATGGGACAGTCCTTCCCAAAGCATCCTGCCAACAGCCACCACAGCTGGAAAGTTGCTGTGCAGGAGGGCAGCAAGAAAACAGCTGATTTAAACAAGGAATCATCTTGGACAAAGGGCCTTAATTAATGCATTTGCTAATTAGTCTCTCCCTTTCCCTCTTTTGTCAAACCTTACTTTCAAGACAATACTACAGGCACTAGAGCCAGCATCCTCAGAACAGGAGCAAGAATGAGGGGGTAGGGGTGCTAAAGCTAGAACGTTTCTATAAAAGTCTAACTGTCCTTACTCAAAAAAATGAAGTGATTGCAGACCAATACATATTATCAACCTTGTAAGCGACCATCCACCTCTAACACACTCCTTTCAAACTCATCAAGTTTGGCTCCCTCTTTGAAAGATCCCAATCTTTTTCTCTAGACTAACCACCATCCCCCTCCCTTCGGCAACCCTTTCATCTCCCTTCCCCCACAATGACTGAATACCCTCTCCTTTTCCCCATTCCACAGCTTCTATTTTCTAGCTCCACGGGACCCTCTTCACTGTTTGTGACACGTTACTCTCTCTTCCTTGTCTCTAGAACTGCAAGAACTCTCCTCCTTCCCTTTCCAAGACGCATCCAAAGTTAAAAACAACCCACCTAATCACCCACCCCAAACAAAAACGGAAAACCCAAGCATTACATGCCAGGCAGGCGGGTGACTTGTCCCAATCCTCCCAGCTTCCTTCCCCCTTCACGCCTGGGATAGTGCTTTCTCTGGGAGTTCTCCAAGTGTGGTAGGTCCGGACCACCTGGAAAAAACTCACATGGCCTTCTGCGGCATAAATGTCTTTACCAGGGCCATGTATGTATTTCTGGCTTTGGCATGAGCAAAACTCGGGCTATTTAGTGGGGAAAAAAATATAAAAAAACACCTTACGGGCGTCTCCACAAAAGCAGGCAGGCCTCCCTCCCATAAATTCCAGCTGAATTGGTTTAGTCCGTGCAGTGGTGGGGAAGGTGGCCTGGCAGAGACCAAACGGTCCCCACGATAAGAAGTTTCCGAAGCTCTGTCCCACTCGCTCAAAACGCCCTCTCCTCGACAGCACACCCCTCACAAGAGTCTCTCTCCTCGCGGCTCCTCAGGCTCCCAAATCGACCCCCTCCTCCTCCGCCCCACCCGCAAGAGATCTTTTCTCCTAAGCCAGCCCCGAAAGGGCTGGGTAGGTGTGCCAGGGACAAGGGCCTACCCCTCTCCTTCCTGATCAATCTCTCACGGTTCTCGGGGTGCTGGGGGCTCTGTCTTCTCCCAGCCCCCTCTGCTCCGGGCCCATGCCGGCCCACGGTGGCCCTGGGTCCCAGCCAGACTATGACTCTCGCCGGCTATGTGACCTTGGGCAAGTCACTTCCCCCTCTAAGCCTCAGTTTCCTCCTCCGCAGAGCAGAGACCTAGAGAGGTCCTGCCCTGCCCACCCTGGGGAGGGGGCTACCCACCGGGGGAAAAGGCTTTGTGAGCCGCTCGGTGCGGCAGAGATGCAGGGCTCGCAGGGGCTCCGGGGCCGGACAAAGCTGACCCGGAGAACGCTCCTCCCCCTCCACGGGGCCGGGCGGCTGGACCACACGCCTTCTGGCCCCCCACCCCCGGGACCAACCCACGCCCCTCCCCGCCTGGCCCGCTCCTGGACCCCGTACCTGCTCCCGGCGCTCGGCCACAGGCGCCGCCACCCTGGGCGCCTGCCCGGAGAGGCCCGTGCCCCGGTGGGCTGAGGCGGTCGGCGACGGCGGGCTCGGGCCGGGACGGCGGCGGCGGGGGGCGCGGGCGGCGAGGGGGCCCGAGCTCGGCGGGGCCCGGCCTGGGAGACGACGACTGAGGCTGGAAGTGCGCGGCAGCGGCGGCTGCTGAGGCTGCTGAGGCGGCGACCGCGGCGGCGGCGCTTCCGCTCATGGCGGGGCCGCGAGCAGCGGCTCCGGCTGCGACTCGACTCCGGCTCGGCGGGCGCTGGCTGGGCCCCGGCCGGCGGCGACGGAGGCGGCTCCCGGAGGGGCAGGAGGCGGAGCCGGGAAGCGGCGGCGGCGGCGGCGGCGGGGGCGGGGACATGGAGGGGGCGGGGACACCGAGCCGCCGCCGCCAATAGGCGCTGGGCTCCTCGGTCGCGGCTCTCGGTTGGGCGGGCGGTGCTGAGGGGTATCCTCAGCTTCTGCGGCTCACCGAGGCGGGGAGGCCGAGCGCCCGCCGCACGCTGGGAGAGCCCCACTCAGGGGCTGCCCCGCCCCCGGCCCGCCCCCGGGGCGCGGCCGCGGGCCTCTGGGGCCAGGCCTCGCGCGACCCAGGCCAGGGCTGCGCCCAGGCTCCGCTGCACGGCTTCCTCCGGTGCCGGTGTTTCACCCGCGTGTGTGGCGGGGGCTCGGTCCAGATGGCTGCTGCCCGCAGGCGCGCCCACCCGCCGGACTCCTTCCTCCCCTCTCCCCCACACTGTACCCACAGTCTCCCCTCCCTCTCCCTCTCCTGGCAGTTTCCTCAAAGTTTTTCCCTTTCAGACACTTAGGAAAGAAACTCTCCCTTCTCTTCCTAGGCTGTGTTTCAGTGATAAATCAGTCCCCGCGGACTCAAAGAGGATAGCAGGGGCAGAAACGAAAGAGATGGAGTTGAGTTGTTTTCCCTGAATCCTGGAGACCCATCTTGAATTCTGAGCAGAAACCAGCTTGGCTTTGCCCTGGCCTCTCACCCTTTTCCCTGACTTTTTCTTCCTCTTTCTCACTTTAAATGCCGTTTTCGTTAAAAGAATTAGAGGAAACCATCCAGCCCAACTGACTCCTCAAAATGGGGAGGTTGTGAGTTGAGGCGAGGCTTTTGCCCTGAGCTGATGGCTTTCCTGTAAGAGGAAGAATTCCTCAAGTTCATGACCCCGTTGGCCATCCTCCTCTCCTTGGATGTGATGTTGGTCACTGAATCCATTTCCTTCACATGTTTCTCTGACTCTCATACCAGTGCCATAGAGGAACAAAATAAACTCAACCATGTCCTAGGGAGGGTGCCTCTAAGTACAGGCATGTGGGTCAGCTCAACTGCTGACTAGATCATTTCAATAAAGTATAAGCCTTTTCCCAACTGGATACTGAACAGAGAAAGAGCTATAAGTTGGCCAAGGACGGTGCTGGGCCAATCCCATGAGAGATGTGTAAATGAGTCTTTAGCAATAGACATTTCAAATTCTATGCTGACTTGATAGGTGCATGATCTCTCATTCGTACAGTCATCAGGAATGCTAGACATTGGGGATACAACGATAAAGAAGGTATAGTCCTTGGAGGACAGTGAGACAGTTTTAGAAGTTAAGAACGTGAGAAGAAGGAGTTCACCAGGTGGGGCAGGTTGGGGGAAAGTGGACTGGGAAGACATTATATTATGGGGGAAAGTGGACTGGGAAGACATTATATTATGGGGGAAAGTGGACTGGGAAGACATTATATTATTTTTATTATATTATTATTAGAGATTATATTTGGCCAAAGGACCTAAGATTTTCTGAATTCCATCCTTGGTTTTCTGGTCACAGAGGAGGCAGGTTAATATATTACCAGCTGGGACTTCAGTCCCAATGCCCACTGGAGAACACCTGTAAACTACTGTATGAAGGCATATTTTTTTCTTTAATAGGTCTCAGCGGCCTTGAACAAAATTGGGTCTATTTTTACCCCAAAGCCCAAACCCCAGTTTCACCTGTTACAACTCAAATTTGAGCAAATGCCTTGAACACCAGCCCTAGAAGAAGGGCAGTCTATTCCAGTAATCAAAGGAGCCCATCCCAGGCTACCTTGAGGCCAGGAAGAAATAAGGTAGATGGCCAGGCAAAGCCCTAGGCCACTTCACTTTGCCAGTTAAGGGGAGCAAAAGAAAGAATGGACCACATCTATGTTTGCTGTGATCTTTGTATCAAAATTTCCATCATCCAGAGATGATCAGGAAGAGAGATGAGCATTATGGGTTTAGGGAATCACAGGTCTATTTCGGTTGGAGCACAGCCTGGGTGAAGAGTGATAAGAAGAAATCAGACTGGAAAGTTAAGACAAGACAAGATCATGAAGACTCTTGAGTGCCATATTGAGGCATTTGAATTTAATCTGAGTAAAGAGCACCACTGAAGATTAAGTGAGGGAACAATGTGATTAGATTGTATTTTGGAAAGACTAGCTGCTGTGTAGAAAGTGGATTACAGGGTGCTATGGTTGGAATATTTGTCCCTTGCAAAACTCATGTTGAAATTGAATCCAGAACATGGCAATATTGAGAGGTGGGGCTTTTACGAGGTGATTGGTGATTGGGCAGAGCCCTCATGAATGGATTAATCCATTCTTATATTAATTGGTTAATGGATTAGTAGATTATCATGGAAGGACTGCTGGCTTTATATTAATAAGAAGAGGAAGAGAGACCTGTGCTAGTATGCTCAGCCCTCTCACTGTATAATGTGCTGTACTATCTTGGGACTCTGCAGAAGTCCCCACCAGCAAGAAGGCCTACAACCGATGTGGCACCTTAACCTCAGGCTTCTCAACCTCCATAACTACATAAAGTAAATTCCTTGCTTTATAAATTACCCAGTTTCAGGTATTCTGTTATAAGCTACAGAAAGCAGACTAAGACAGAGGAGAACAAAGAGAAGCAAGAAAACTGGCTAAATAGCTGTTACACAAGGGATGAAAGTGAACTGAACTAAGGCAGAGATGGTAGCAATAGAGAGACATTAAGGTGGGAGAATCAACAGGGTGTAACTATTGAAAAAGATGAGAGAGAGTCAAGGATAACAAAGATTTTTGCCTTGGACAACTGGAGGTGCAGGGCTGCCATTCCTGCAAATAGGGAATACAGAGAATTATGAAGAGCAGAGAACTATGACCCTGGTTAAATCAGTTTATTTCCATGACCCTCCACATAAGGCAGAAGGGCTGAGACAGTTGAACTAGAGTCACTACTATACAATTACTAATGTTCTCTTGACATTGAGATCCAAAGATTTGCAAAGGAGAGGCAAAATAGGATTGCCAATTTCACTTTTTTTCCATTTTTAAAAAATTGTGGTAATATATAACAAAATTTATTATTTTAACCATTTTCAAGTGTGTGATTGTAATTTGAAGTGGCATTAACTTTCCTTTTCTCTTACTTTCATTTTTTTTAGTCAACATTTTCCAATCTCATTCCTCTTTCTCACTGCAGGCAATTATCCTAGTGTGCTTCATGTATATCCTTTCATCTGTACATGTTTATTTAAAATATGTAATATTGTTTTAGATGCATGTATTTTTTCTTATGTAAATAGTATTGTAAGACATATGTTTTTTTCTTACTCTTCTTCCTTGCTGCAATGTGTTCTTAAGATCCAGTCCATTGCTTCTAACTACTGCATAATACTTCATCCACTACATTTTGCCTAAGGACCTCTTCGATTATGAACACCCAAATTGCCTCTAACTCTTCACAACCAAAAACAATGCTGCATGAATACCTTCATATATCCCCCTTATAGAACCTGTGTGAGAATTTCTTTGGGTTCTATATACAGTAGTAGAACTGGACATTTTATAATTTTTTTCTCTTTTATGTAGTTTTGATTTTCATTTTTAAATTTCTAGTAAGGATAAATGTGTGTGTGTGTATGTATTTCTTTAACTACTGTATTCTAGGAATTTTCTGATCACATCCTTAGCCCTGTCCTCCGTTGCTTCTTTAAAGACTAATTGAGTCTGTAATTTATTGTAATACATTGAATAAATGTGATACATGAGTCCATAATGATACTTAAAGAGAGAGAGAGAGAGAAAGGAGGAAAAAACTCATTTACTACAGTTGGAAATACTATGACACCAACTCCTTTGTCAGGAAATTGGTAATTAAAAAGAAAGAATGAGCATTTAACCTGCCTTTTTAGGAAGAAATTAGGTTCATCCCCAGTTGATGAGAGGAAACTCTTCTTTACAGAAGAATGTCAGCTAATAAATGCAGAAGGATTGATAGAATTAGAAAGTCACCATTTTGCAATCTCCAATGAGATAATTGATTCAAACAAGGATCATCAGTGAATGTCAAACTATTTAAAAAGAAAGAAAAAGACCAATCTACCATTGTATCTACTTCCCACCATTCACTTGCTCTACAAACACTTCTAATTTGCCTTCTGCTCCCATCATTCTATTGAAACTACATGCTTGGAAGACAATGATGACTTCTCAATTGTTAAATACAATGGCCTTTTCTCAGTTCTAGTCCTCCATGATCTCTTCACAGTATTTGACAATAGAGGCCACCTCCTCTTTCTTGTAACTTTCTCTTTTCATCTACAGAAAAAACCGGTTATCTGTTGCTGTATGACCAACCAGTCTAATATTTAGTGGCTTAATACAATAATTCATTATTATTTCTCATGGTTGCATGGGTAGTCCAGGCTCAGTTGAGTGGTGCTTACTTGGGCTCTCTGAAGAGGGTGCAGTAAATGATGGCTAGGGCTGGACTCATCTGAAAGCTCAGCTGGGCTAGATATCCAAGATGGCTTCTTCACTCACTTGTCTGGTATCTCAGCTGGGATGGCTGGGACAGCTGGAGGTTAGTGGGGAATCTCTTACTCTATGTGGCTGGCTAAGGCTTCCTAATGGCATGGATTCAGGATAAACTTCTGACATAGTGCCTTGCTTTCCCCAAAGTGGTGTTCCCAGGTAGAAGCTGCAAGGCTTCTTATGAGACAATTAGTGATGTCTTTCTCACTCAGTATGCATCATCCACTATTTTCAGCATTGGTTTCTTTAGAGGGGAAAAAGAATTTAAAGACCCTTCCAAAGCTGAGTATAAAATCCATCCCTGTTTTTATTATTTCATTACTAATGATATGTTTATCCATATCTAACTTTTGAAATACCTTTGTCAAGTCTTTCAAAAGCATTTAACTTAATTTTATTTTCATAGAATCAAGAACTATCTTTCCTCTTGGACTTGTGTTTCCACAGTTTACTTAATAATTAATTAAATAACAATTTCAATAATAAATACAACTAACACAAACAGATTTGGGGACAAACCTCTCAACTGATGGGTTCAGTAAGTACCAGAAAGTAGTCCCCTGGCTATGCGGATTCAGTGTACATGGTCATAAATTAGTGTGTTTTACATAAGGAATGGAGAGCTTGGGTTAATCTATATAATCAGTTAAAAGAATTTCTAATGTATCTTTTTTTGAATTGGAAATAACATAAACCACTTTAAGAAACACAGAATTTATTGGCTGTATAATCTGAAGTCTAGGGTGGATCTGGCATGGCTTGATTCAGGGGCTCAAATGATGTGTTAGCCCCCAATCTTCCTCTGTCTCTCAGCTGCGTTCACCACCATGTTGGCTTCATATTAGACTCCATGTGGTGGCAAGATAGTGATGGCAGCTGCTGGCACAGAAGAGAGAACATGTATCCCTCTCAGCAATTCTAGCAAAAGTCTCACTACTCACTCAGCATTCAGCTAAGCTTGGGTGTATGCCCACCCCGTGCTGATCTGTGGCCAAGGCAGTGTGATGACCTGATTGACTTAAGACTGAGTCTCATGTCTTCCTGAAGCCCTTGCTAACCCCTAGTCTGAGAATTGCTTTGGAGCATTCAGCATGCTATTATAGAAGTCCATTGCTGAAGTGATGCTGCAATTAAGGAAGGACTATGTACTTCTTGAGGGCAAGCATAGCATCATGTTCCTTTTTGTGCCCCTACCCCACTTTCATGCACAGCACCCAGCATGTTTCCTGCACACAGTAGGCATTGCTGACTGGGAACCAAAACATTGCAAGTATCTTTCTTCTCACTCACTGTGTACCTTACTGCAGTTTATAGAAGAGTTGCCCTTGCTGTGCAAAATGCCAGTCCCCATTTGCCTGGATTGTGTCATCTTTTGATCTCTTGTGCTGCCCAAAGGCCTCAAAGAATAGGTTTGAATGGAGTTCAGACTCAAGGACCCATAAAGCTGAGCTCTGTATGGAATTCCCTGAAGAAAGTCTTTCCCTCTCAATCTCAAGTGTGGCATATTGCTCTATAATGTTGGTTATGCTGAGGCTGCGGTTTTAATTTCACCTTTTGGGTTTATACTAGAGCCACTTTTAAGGACTCTCTTTGGGCCTTTCCTCCTCCCTGACACCCCCCCCCCAACGTACATATACTGGCTTCCCTTGGCCCCTCTCTTCCCTGCAGCCACAGCTGCCTGGCTCCAGGGCACTCAGACAGCACTGTCGCCTAGGCAACCCAGAAGGGGGCTTCAATCTACTGTCTCCCCAGAGGGGTTGGGCTGGCCCTGAGCCAGGAAAAGGCAGGGGGCAGGGGACCTGTACAGGCCCTGCGCAGGGCATATGGGGAAGTAAACAGACTACTGGTGTGCTGTCTGCCATAAGAAACAAGGGGAATGTCATGGGTATGACTGTCCGTGTGTTGTGCAAGCAAACAGCTAAGGATGCCACTGCCTACTAAGAGCACAGAAATGGAACAGGAGAAATAAGGCCCTCATATGCATCTTGGGCTCAGATCTGCAGTATTGGGGTTAAAAGGCTGAAGTTCTGAATTAATTTCCTAGGGCTTCAATAGCAAGTACTACAAACTGGGAAGTAAAACAACATAAATTTATTATGCTGTTAAAACAACATAAATTTATTGTTTCACAGATCTAGAGGCTAGAAGTCCAAAATCAAAGTGTCAGCAGTGTCACAGTCCATTTGAAAGCTGTAGGGGAATCCTTCCTTGCCTCTTCCTAGCTCCTGGCAGTTTGCGGGCAATCTTTGGAGTTCCTTGGCTTGAAGCTACGTAACTCCAATCTCTGCTTTCATAGTCACATGTTTGTGACTGTTTGTCTCTGTTTTCATGTGGCCTTCTTCATATACAGAGACTAGTCATATTAGATTAGAGGTCCACTCTTGCTCCAAAATGACTTCATCTTAGCTAACTACATCAGCAATGACCCTATTTCCAAACAAGGTCACATTCTGAGATACTGGGGATTTGGACTTAAACATATCTTTTTTTAGGGGACACCATTCAACACATAACAGGCTCCCAGATGGGTGTGAAATGATGGGAGAGATTGTTTTAGAAGTTCCTATATGCAAAAGACTTAGGATTATGAAAAACAGAAGAAGAAGAAGAAGAAGAAGAAGAAGAAGAAGAAGAAGAAGAAGAAGAAGGAGGGGGGAGGGGGAGGGGGAGGGGAGGGAGGAGAGGGAGGAGAGGGAGGAGAGGGAGGAGAGGGAGAGGGAGAGGGGGAGGGAGAGGGAGAGGGAGAGGGAGAGGGAGACGGAGAGGGAGAAGGAGAAGGAGAACCAGACCAAGAAGCACAAGAAGAGGAAATGCAAGAAGACGATCAACACGCACATC
>CAUYRT010067687.1:0-57826 GCA_963574885.1 Lepilemur ruficaudatus | reverse complement strand
TCTGCATATTTGCAGATTTTTTTCCCCCCAGGAGTTCAAAATTTGACTTAAAATCCAGTAATCTTGAATCCTGGTCTAATCATTACTTTCTAGAGAAACCACACTCATCTACTTTATTTCATTTTTATTTATTTATTTTTTTTGAAACAGAGTCTCATTCTGTTGCCCAGGCTAGAGTGCCGGTGTCAGCCTAGCTCACAGCAACCTCAAACTCCTGGGCTCAAGCGATCCTCCTGCCTCAGCCTCCCGAGTAGCTGGGAGTACAGGCGTGTGCCACCATGTCCGGCTAATTTTTCTATATATTTTTAGTTGGCCAATTAATTTCTTTCTATTTTTAGTAGAGACGGGATCTTGCTCTTGCTCAGGCTGGTTTCAAACTCCTGACCTTCAGCGATCCTCCCGCCTCAGCCTCCCAGAGTGCTAGGATTACAGGTGTGAGCCACCATGCCCGGCCACACTCATCTACTTTAATTGTTCAATAAAAAATGTATCCAGTTCTACCTCTTCCTGCCCCTAGCCAGATGTGTTCTTTTCCTGCTCTGAATTTCAGTAAGACTTGATCTACATTAGGATGGGTCTTTTCTCTTGTTGGCAAATAATATTTTTAGTCCATTTGTGGCCCCTAAGATGGGCATGGCACATGGGGCATATTTAATAAATGTTCGAATGAATACATAAATCAAAAAGACTTGGATCATCAATTAATGAATAGATATATAATAGATACCAAGTAGCTCCCTTATTTAAGCAGAGGCAAAAATGCTATTTGTTGTGTAAACATAAATGCTACTGAAGCTCATTGCACTGGCTCAGAGACCATGGAGCATGGCTTTAGAAAAAAAAAAAGTCAGGAAGGCAAGAATGCCTCCAAATCAAGCTTGGTCACACTAGTGTAATCTGTTGACATGAAAAATGCCTACTGCTGTATAGCTCTGGTAGGATTATACAGGTGCTCAAGCACAAAAGCAAGGGAGAAGAAACCCTGAGAAGAAGATTGAAGCAGGTTTCTCACCCCACTGCCTACAGGAAATGCTCTTCAGTGGAGCACAGAGCTAAATTTACAAATCAAATGCTTCCTGGAAGGTTGGTACAGATGTCATGAACAATGGCCTGTGTAGGGACCACAGAACCAAATCAGTTCCTGAGTTTCTGTTTCTGGGTCAGGCACTCAGCCAATGATGGGGCCGCTGGTATGTGGTAAGATGTAACAGCACGTAACAATGCTAGATGCCTACCAGGTTCAGACTCTACGTGACTCCTGTTTGCCCTTGAAGGAGCAAGCTGGGAATGTGTGAAGGTCAATAGCAGGTATTTATACTTGGCTCCAGACTTCTCTCAACAAGCTCCCTTTGTTCCCCTCCACTGCCGGTTGCTTGAAGCTTTCTGCTCCTCAGCCTCATTCCTTTAAGCTGTGCACCTAGACTGATGCTTTCTGAAGAGTCCTTTTATGGATAACGTGATTCAGTTATAATTTGACAGACTCCAGGACAATTTTTTTTTTGTATCTCTAGCTCCCAGCACCAGAGTGTAAATAAAAGAGACTCCCTGCTGTGTCTGTGTGGGCACTGTGACAACTGCAGGACGAGCCTGCCTTTCAGCCAAGATTGTATTTCCCTGGGGAACATCAGGTACTGGAAGAGGTAGGAGATGAGAGGTAAAAATGAACGGTGGCCTACACACACACACACACACACACACACACACACACACACACAGGGTTCTAATTGCCAAACTTCTCTAAAGGACATTCAAGCCCTGTCCCATTTTCTTTGCCATTTACTAATTTCTTGACCCCCTTTGACCACACTACTCAGACCTCTCTCTCTCTCTTCTTGCTGAATACCATGATCTCTTCTCAGTTCTTATTCTTTTTGGCCCCTCTTCAACATCCAACATTTCTGACATCCTCAACCGCCCATTCCTAGAACAGTTTCCTTTTGATTTTCCTTGCAAGACTCGTGACCGGTTAGTAGGAATCCAAGCAACTTATATTTTTTAGAGTCCAAACATTTCAGCGTGCCTTAAATATTTACTCTCACTAAGTTAAAAATTTAACACATATTCCTAGCATATAGTGACAAGATCTCATTTGGAGCTGTGTGTGACCCTGAAGGCCCACTGTAATAGGGCCATTGTGACAGGTGTCTCTCACCTCTCTCCCTGGCTTCCACATCTCCTTCAATTATTATTCTTTCTCTTTTTGCTGCAAGACTAGGGGCGGTCCTCAGTCCCAATATTTCTCCACTTACATACCCTTGGCCTATTGATCCCACCTTCTCGTTCCAATTATCATTTTTATGCTAGCGACTACCCAGTTGATTTTCCAAACCAAATCTCTCACCTGAGCCTGGATTCCAATACCCTTAGTTGCCTACAGAACATCTAAATCTTACCATTTGCAAATTGAACACATCACCCTCCCTCTGGGTAGCAAACTAGCCTTTCTATTTCTCCTATCTTAAACGTTATTTCAGCAAAAGCCAAGAGTTCCATATAAGGCCATCTTCAAAAAAGAAGGTGCCCACCCTATTTGAGCTTTGAGAACTGGGTGTGATGGTGTTTTGATGGGGATTGCTTTGAATCTGTAAATCTGTAAATTTTGGATGCTTGTGTCATGATTATCATTCAGTTCAAAAAATCTTTTAATTTCCTTCTTAATTTTGCCCTTGACCCAAGGATGGTTCAGCAGCTGGTTGTTTAATTTCCACGACTTTGTGAAGACTTGAGAGCTCCTCTTGGAGTTGATCTCTAGTTTTATTATGCTGTGATCTGAGAAGATTCATGGAATGATTTCAATCTTTCTGAATTTGCTGTGACTTGTTTTGTGGGCTAATATATGATCTGTCTTGGAAAATGTCACATGTACTCATGAGAAAAATATATATTCTGCAGTTTGGGAGTAGAATGTTCTGTAGATGTCTCTAAGGTCCATTTGTTCTAGAGTCCTGTTTAAGTTCAATGTTTCTTTGTTGATCTTCTGCCTCAATGATCTGCCCAGCCGTGTCAGTGGAGCACTGAAGTCCCCCACAATTATGGTGCTACTGTTTATTTCTTTGCTTATATGCAGTAGTATTTTGTTTATGAATCTGGGAGCTCCTGTGTTAGGACCCCTGAATAAAATGGACCCACAGGGGAGGGTGCCTACTTAAGATGGAGCAGGTCCATGGGGTGTGGCACTCATGTGCACAGGCCAGGGCAGCCATGGAGCAGGGCGCATGGGCAGGGCAGGGTGTATACAGGAATAGCTCCCAGGGCACCTGTGCAGGATGGAGCTGGTCAATGGTGTGCAGATCACCTTGATTCAAAGGCCATGGCTGCACTGCCTTTCATCCTGGTGGGGGCCTTTTAGGCAGCGGCAGTGTCCAGCTGCCCTGACAGTGGGAAGTGGGAACCAAGGGCTCCACATAGGTCCCACACCTATGTGGAGGTGCGGTTGAACAGAATCACCCAGGCCACAGCATCAGATGCCAGGCCCTTAGTCTCCTGCTCTGCCTGGGGCTCCTAAGGGTGGTGGCAGTGGGGATGTATGTCACCTGTCCATGGGGCACATGTGAGCACCATTATTCCCCACCCCCTCCCCACCTGGCAAGGGCAAGGGGGAAGCTGCAGTCACAGATCTGACCCCTGGGCAAAAGCAGTGTTTGGGGGTTGGGATGTTACAATGGTGCCAGCTGCAGTGCTCAGGGCTCGGAAGCCAGTTGTCCCTTCTCTCCAGAGCAACAGCAGCTGCACAGCCTCCAGTCCAGGGCCTGCTGCAGTGGAGGAGCTCTCCCGCCACTCGGGTGCAGAATCTTCAGGGGAAGGGTGGAGTCTGGACTTTTCTCTTCTTTCCCTTTCCCACATGTGGGCACCTTCCCTAATTACTTCTGGTCCTGCCAGAGCAGCTCGTCAACCATCTTCTTCACTTCACTCGCTCCTCTCTGTGGATTCCCAATGCTTTCACTCAATCAATCCACAGGGGGGTATCTATTAACCATTTTCGATCTTCTCCATGAGAGCAGCGTTGTACAGGTGCTTCTAGTCCACCATCTTGGCCATCTAATTTAACTCTTAATCCTAATCAGCTCTTAAAGGCTCCACCTCTTAATACCATCACATTGGCAACACTTGAATTTTGGAGGGGACACATTCAAACAGTAGCACTTATCATGGTAATAAGCTGCAAAATATAAGTTTTTATTATATTTAACTTTTGTTTGCCTTTCTATAAAGTTATTCACTGTGTGTATTTTTTGTAGTCAATTTTTTAATCCCAATATTATAATGATCTTTCAGGAAATCTCTCAATGGTCTGACATCACCCAACAGCACCATGTACAATCTGTCTTTCTCATAGGTGCAGATGGAATCAACCAATGGCATTGGTCTTAAGTATCTTTTCTTAAGCAAGTTATTGCAGGCATCTGTGTGTCCCTCCAGGGAAGACACATTATGCATATTGTCATAGGCAGTAGGTCTTGTGATGCTGTCACTGTCCCTGTGAAAAGTCCTTCTTAGTTTAGACATGATTATGGGCATTCTGAGGTTTGTGTTAAATAGAGTCCTAATGAGTATCAACATTAACCTACTCCAAATCAGGTAAGATAATCATCATTGTATATCACCACTGGGACAGAATTTGTGCCCTGAGAATAGTAATAAGAAGGATCAAATAAGAGTCATCCAATCTAACCGCAAAAACTTAGTTATAGGAATTAGGCAGCCTCTGTCATCTGCCCAAAAAAATGGAGTGGACTGAGCCATTAATGCAATTCTAGAACTATCCCAGACTATTCAGATAATCCATGACTTCCATCTTCAGACAAGAGGCAAGAGCAGTGCATGAAATGTCTGAGCATGGCATAACATTTTGTTTTGTAGGAGCCAATGGAAAACTGAAGCCCTTCATAGAGTCTCTGTCTCTTTAGTGTACTGAAATTTCTCTTTCATTGTAATGGAAAAGGTCTGGACTGGAAGGGAAAAGTCATCCAAATTTTGGCATTTCCTAAGACACCTGGACTTATATTTCATAGCCCACCAGGGCTACATTGTCACTACCAATTGTTGTGTAATTAAAACCTAGCAAACTTTAAATAAAATATGAGCAAGATATAATTATGAAGGAGAATTTTCTTTTATAGATAGCATATCAGTATATCATATTTCAAGACTAAAGATAAGCTATATTCAAACTAGCCATTTTTAAATGCTCTGTATAAATTATTCATCCAGGATAGTAGATGTAAAAATAAAGTATGATTCTATTTACAAAGCCTATATTAAATAGAATACTGTATTAAACAAATATGTTTAGTAGTACAGGTAAATATGATCAAATTTTAGTTTTGGACAATAGATATTTGTACAAGAGACTTAGGATTACAGGGAAGGCTATTATGGTTGGATTCTTCCAGCAAAGATGGCCTAACAAAATTTTATCAGGAAATGTTTGTTTTGTCCTTATTTTAACCTGAGCAAATTCATAACTCAAATTCTATCTCAAATAAATAATAAGATTAGGTAAATTTACCTTGTAAGAGGAAAATTGAAAAAGAGAAAATATCACAATATCCTATAAGATATAATGACCTTTGCCAGGAAAATTCTATAATTAATATAAACCAAATATATTTAATGAAAATGAGGTTTTTTTGAAGGAAGAAAATGGTCCTGGAAAAATAAATAAATAAATAAATAAAAAGAAAAAAAGAAAAGAAAATGAGAGTTTGCCTACCGTTCAGCTGGAACTTCTAATATAGTTTCCTTTACTCTTCCTTCTTTTCCTATTTTTAAAATAACTTATTCCTACAAACATGCCCAAGTCTTCATTAGCCAGTTTAAGATGGTTTCTTGACACTCTGTACAAGTATAATCTATTCTCATTGATCTCATCACATGCAAACTTTGCAAAGATACTGATGCTTTACCTGCCCTTCCTAAATTTCCACAGTTCCCTTAGTCACTGATTTCCACTCCTACAACTCTTTTGAAACTTGTTCATCAAGATTGCTACTATCAACCTAATCCCCAAATCTAGCCATCTTTTCTCCATCTTCATCTAAATCCGTATTAATCAACATTTGACACTCCCTGTAGTTTTTTTAGACCTTGAAAGTATGCACTTGAGAACTGAGTAACCTGATGTTCAGGATATGGACAGTATGGCGATGACTTTTAAACGAAGGACTAGTTTTAGGAGTCTTAAAAGGCTCTGGGTGGCTTTATAAATCCTAATCCTGCAAGTCATGACTATCATACATTTTATAACTAAACAATGGGTATTCCTACCCTATTTTATATATATTGGTGACACTTTCATTGATGTGGGTTATTATTTAACTTTATGATATCCCATGACTTATGATTTCAGACTAGGACTTCAGGTTCTGGCTTACTCTTAGATATTTATGTTTAATGCTCCTCTCTTGTGATGGTTAATTTATCTTGAGCATATCTCCGTCAGAAAAAAAATGTTCTGGAGGCCGGGCGCAGTGGCTCACGCCTGTAATCCTAGCACTCTGGGAGGCTGAGGAGGGTGGATTGCTCAAGGTCAGGAGTTCGAAACCAGCCTGAGCAAGAGCGAGACCCTGTCTCTACTAATAATAGAAAGAAATTAATTGGACAACTAAATATATATAGAAAAAATTAGCCGGGCATGGTGGCACATGCCTGTAGTCCCAGCTACTTGGGAGGCTGAGGCAGGAGGATCGCTTCAGCCCAGGAGTGTGAGGTTGCTGTGAACTAGGCTGACACCAGGGCACTCACTCTCGCCCGGGCAACAGAGTAAGACTCTGTCTCGGAAAAAAAAAAACAACAAACCCCCAGGTATTCCACAGAGGAGGTAAGACCGTCCACACTCTCATTATTCATATTGAACATTTTGCATTTCACTCTGCTACCAGTCTTGACATTCAAATTCAGCCCAAATTTAAAGTAATGTTAATTAAAAGGAAAAACATATTTTATAAAAAATCCTCAGAAGGCGAGATAAAAAAGGAGAGAAAGATGTATTTCTTAAAGTATAAAGGGAGAAATAAAATTTCTAGCTCCTATATATGCCAGCTCAGTAAATTTCAATAATAATAATCACTAAAATAGTATTGTTATCTGACAGCACATTTATCAAGGAGTTTCTGGACAACTTTTTCCAACATTATCAAAAATTAAAATGCCCAAAATCAATTCCATTAAACCAAGACTGCCCACTCCTTTTCTAAAATCTTTAAATATTGATATTTGTTCCTAGGTGTTTCTTTATATTTTAAAGATAAATATCAGGACCCGATAATAAAAACTCAACTTCTACATGGAATATAGATTGAGCTTTTATTTCTTTTAATGTCCACGCACAAAACATAAAAGTGACATGAACGAAAACAACTCATTCTAAGGAGGTTTTCATCATCTTTCATCAAAAAAGGAAAAATTATTAACAACAAAATTAGAGGGGGAAATTCCCATAAGCACTGACACAAATTCAATATAGAAGTTTCTCCTTTATTGCTAATATAGCTATATTGATTTCATGATCTCACAAAGGTTATGGTCTCCTGGAGAAAAGTGGGAGGCAAGGAGATGAAGCCTTATGCTAAAAATAGCAAATGAACAAGCAATGAATTAAAAAAGATGACGAGTACATTCCTGCCACACCCAACACTCCCAGAAAAATATTTTCTACCATTTAGTCATTTAATCGGAGTATTTAGTCATTTGTCCATTACTAGATTTGTCCTAAAAGATAATTAGTTTTTCCCTTTTGGCGTAAGAAGCTGAAAAACTCCCATTCCATACTTTCCAAACACTGTCGTATCACCTGTCTTCACGGAACAACCAGCTAGCGACACAAATTACACTAAAGTTAACTAATTGAACAACCAGCTAAAGTTTATAGAATCAGTTTTGTTTTCCTTTGAGATATAATTCACACACCATAAAATTCACTCCGTTTTATAATAAGTGTGACTCCTAACAAATCGAACTGAAAAAATCTAAGTTACGAAAACAAGTAAATTGAGGATTAATTTCTATTTTATGCAAAATGATCCATCACACGGTTTAGTCAGCAAGCAAAGCATCCTCCGGAGTACTCAAGTCTCACTGAGGAGCAGGAGAGCGTATCAGGTTCTGCGGACTCGCACAGTGCACGGGTGCCACGCACACACCCCCAGGAGGAGCTGCTAGGAAACCACACACGCTGGTGGCCTGAGACAGGAGCTCTGATACAGACAACAGGGAGGGGGCCATGAGGATGGAGCAGGGCAGAGAAGGGGCTGTGTCTGGGGGTGGGGGGGTGAAGAGGGAAGGCCCGAGGGAGGAGCTGGTGTGTATGGCCACTGACTCAGAGGAGAACTCACTTCCTGCAGTAAAGAGGAAAGAGTCCTCTGACACGCGACAGACAGAGAGGTTATGCTTCCTCTGGGAGCTCGTATGCTACAGTAGGAGCCACCTAATACATAGCACCGAGATGAGAGCAGTGACAGAGATGACACTGAGAATTGTGGGAGGAGAGAAGGGGTCCCTGATGGAGGGGGTGGGAGAGGAGCCCAGAACAGCCCCTGGGAAGAAGAAAGCCCTAAATCTTTTCTTATGGCTGAGAAGGGGTAAGCCAGGCAGCAGGGGCAAGGGGAGACAGGCCTGTGCGGGTAGCATAGGAGTCCTCTCTGCCTGAGGAAAAACCCAAAGTATGGAGTTGAACAGTGAGCTCCGGGACCACAGAAGTTTGTGGTTGCTAGGTAAAGGTCAAGGTGGGGACCGGTTATCAGGGACTTTATCTTGTCAGCCATGGAAGCCACTAAAGAATTTTTTAACCTGATCATTACTGATCAGACCTGCTTTTTAGATGCATTCCACTCTGGTTGTTGCAGGGAAGACCAGAGGCTCCTGCGGTGGAGCTGGAAGAGAGAACTGACAGACCGTCCTCCATACCCTTCTACTGCTCACCACCCGCCTAAAACCTCAGGTTGCCAGGGCGCACTCACCATCGCAGAGCACTCTGCCTTGGCTCTTGCTGTGCGTTGCTCTGGAATGCCCTTCTCCATCCTCCTTCCGATTAAGTCCTCATTGCTCAAGAGGCAATTCAGGCATCCCTCCTTCAGGAAGCCTTCCATGACTACACGTGAGGCTAAATTTCCCATTTCTGTCTTCCACGGCACTTTGGAATATCATTTGTGTGGAATTCATTATATTATGTTGAAGTATCATGCTCAACTGTCTGTCACCCTGCTAGACTGAGAGCACCCTGAGGGTGAATCCCCCAGACTGCGCACACTTGCCTGGCTGAACACTCGCTGAACTAAACTGAGCATTACTTTCTTGCCCAGAGCACTTCCACCAGCACCCACCGCCTGCTTAACAAAATCCCCCTCTTTGCCCAGCACCCCCATAATCCGGCTTGTCTCCCTCAAACCCCCCTACACACAAATATCTATTCTCCAGGGCTTATGCCCCCTTCCACATACACCACATCACCTTTTCCCCAAAGCTTCGTGCTCATCGTTTGCTTCGGCAGTTTCCAATTGCCTTAATTCAATGCATCCTCTTCATGACTTTAAAACTTGAGCTTCGCAAAACCCAGATCAATCCCGGCCCCCGCAGCTGGGCGTCCCCTCCCTCAATCGCGGCAGCAGAACTGCCCTCCCTCTCCCCTAAACAAGGTGGGACGGGGGAAGCCATCTGGGAGAATGCCAAGACCATCTAAGGATGGTGAGGTTTCCTCTTTATTTACTTCTTTAAAATTATAAGCAGAAAGGGAAATAAAGTACTAACTGGGCTTAATTTACAACGCTTCCTCCCTTAGAACTTCAAAGGCACCCGGACGCTGCGTGGTCTGGTCCACATTGGACATGCTCACATGAAAGCTGCGTCATCCAGCAAACAAAGAACACGACTACGTGATGATTTTTTTAAGCAAAGCATGTGACCACATAACGGTAGGAAGCCGAGCTGTCATTATCACGACAGTGTCTTTTTATTCAGAAGAGGCATTGACGAGGACCTTCTCCACCGAAGTACTTCAAAGAAAACCTGTTCCAGAGAAGCTACCTTGCCTGGACTCATCTACACTGTACATCCCGATATTTTTAGGCTAGAAATGACTACAGCTGAGGTTCTCGGGGTCTCTAGGGGAAAGCACTACAGAAATAAAAGTGTATAGTGAAGCTGAGATTTTTACCTGGTAAGCGGATAAAGCACTGCTCTTTTAAAGACATGTTTAAAAAGTGGTTTAGAGAAAACTATACACGTGTGGGATACTCGGGAGACCGTGTGCTGATTGGTCTAGATCTGTAAACACCTTGGCCTCTGTGACTTCACATGACGTTTTCCAGTCAAAGAAGTTCCCATAAAAGCAATTCTAAGCATGGGCTTGTCCCCTGCTTGACATTTCATAGTCTCTGCGTCTGGGAGTAAAGAGTCAACAGCTCTCTTTACCACCTGCTGGCACATGAGCCAAGGAAGGTGGGCACAGCTCATGCAATTCATGTCACCCACTGCAAAGCCCTTTGGAAAAACATGACTAAACTGTGACCTTAAAAACTGCCAACATGGTGAGCAGAATATTTGCAGCTGGAATCTCTGAAGATCAACGCGAATTGTTTCTCACCGGAAATTCGCAAGTGTACCGCGAGAAGGCGAGTGTGTGCGTGGCGGGGGTGCAGGAGGCGGGGCATGGGGAGGACGAGGACGGGTTGGGGCCAGGGCTGGGGGGAAGGGCGAACCGAAATGAAAAATGAGCAGTGTCAGGACAGTGCGCTTAAAGTAACTAATGTAACGATCCTGTCAAAGAGTGGGCCACAAGTGATCATTATCCCAATTCTCTAAAAGACTTTCTCTTCGGGCCACCAGACCATCCGAGTCCCTTGGATCTGTACAGGGGTTTATGTTAAGGTAGTTCCCCTCCCAATCTGAGAACAGCAGCAACTGTGACGGCATCTATTAAGCATTCACAAACTTCGGACAAGGGAATTAAAGTACATTTAATGAACATTTACATTTTAAAAATATGCCTGCTTGAACTGCTCATGGCCATAAAGAGGAGACACACACACACGTGAGGCAGGACAGGAGCCTCCAATGTTGTCAAATGTCCCTTTTCTCTCTCTAGACCTAAAGATCTGACTATATGAAAGGACCTGAAAACTCCAAGCTGGGCATCCCCCAGAGGACTCAAGTATGGCTCCACCGTTAAACTCAAGAGAGCCAGGAGAAGTTACAGCCGTCCTTTCCCCATCACAATCAGCATGCGATTTCTGACTGGGGTGCCCTGAACACTCTGAGACACTCACACCCACGTGTTGCCTCTCTGATGATAGACAGACTAACACTATTGGATCCTGGACATTCAGGACCACAGGGGAGACGTGGTACAAAGACGACGCCGGGAGACCCAGCTCTCCTTCAGGCTCTCTGAACTGATATCACATCACCTCACCACGGCGTCACCCTACACCCCACAGACAGACAGCGGGAGGTGGGCCAGCCGCCTCAGGACCTGAACTCTTCCAGACGCGAGCAGGGTGTGGCCCCTGAACGAGGCAGGCAGGGCAGCGCGAACACCAGCCGGGCTCTGGGCAGCTGTGCTCCTGTCGGACGCCAAACGCCCTTCCACCCCCGCATTCTTCTGGGCGGTTTCGGCTTCCTTTTCACTGCCTTGTTAAAACTACTTTGCAGTTTGGAGTTTGCTGGTAGGTACTCTTTAAATAAATGGCATACCCTGTTTGAGGAATGGTTCCACTCAGGAGCGCAGGTGACTATCTTTAAGACTGCATATAAATTGTTGAATTTCTCTCGGGTCACTCGGGACCAGGCCCTCGTATCCGCCCCCACACACCAGTGCCATTCTACCCGACACCTTCCCCCACTCAGTCTGTCCTGCGAGCTACCGCCTGATTGATCTTCCAAAGACACTACTTTCATCATGCTTTTTACCCAACTTAAAAACCCACTAACCCTTCCCCCTTGAAGGCAGAATGTAAAATAAATCTTACACCCAAGCCTTACATACAAGACTGCTATGGCCTGAATGTCTGTGTCCCCCCCAAATTCATGTTAAGATCCTAATCCCCAAAGCAATGGTATTAGGAAGTGGGGCCTTCTAAAAAGGGAAGTGATTAGGTCACGATGGCAGAGGCTTCCTGAGGAGGGTCAGTGCCCTTACAGAAGGAGGTCCAGAGAGCTGCCCTGCTCTGCTACCACGTGAGGATGCAGCAAGAGGACACCTTCTATGGTCCAGGAAACAGGCCCTGACCAGACATCGAATCTGCCAGCATCTTGATCTTGGACTTCTCAGCCGCTAGAACTATGAGAAATAAATTTCTATTGTTGATAAGCCACCCAGTTTATGGCATTTTGTTACAGACTAAGACAAAGACCATGAAAAATGGGGCTAGTTCCTATGCAACCTAACCATCAGCTCCGCAAAACTTCCCAACCTAAACCTTGACTCCAGTGTGCTCCAGAGCTCCAAGCCTCCGGGCTGTTACTTCTACTCCAAATTGTCCTTCCACACTCCACACTCCCACCCTCCCATCTTCACGCTATTCAAGTCTCCAAATCAGCTGACAACTGATTTAGGAGGGGTTGCAATGGATTCTGCAGTGCATCACGAGATGCCCCTTTCAAGACAGGCATTCTTTGCCTTGGCTGCCAGGAGCACCAGCTCCTGAGAGCTTAAAGATCCCCTCTGGGATCCCTCTCTGTCATGAGGGTACAAAGCCCTGGCTGCCTTGTCTCGCTGCAGAACTCTGAACTGGCCAACCCAGCTCCAGATCTCCCCATGGGACCAGTTGCATCACAATTCAACTTGTCCCTTCCCAATCCTTACTCTCTCCCAGTGTTGACTCTGAGAACATCCCCAGTAAAACTTCTGCTGGGCAAATCTCCAACGCAGTCAGTTGCCCAGGGAGCCCGACCAAGGATAAGGATGCTAGAAATGTCACTGACTGTCTATGTGTTTAGGTTGTATGAGCAAAAGGTAAACAAAAATTGAAAAGCGTCTTCCCTTCTCTAAAATGCAAACAGCACAGGGACTAGCTATGTAATTCTTACATGAATATGGAACTAGCCCAGAGAAGAGAGAGCATTTTCATTAGCAGCTTCTGTTATAAGCAGAAAAATGACTATTTTTTTTTTTTGCAATCCACCAACACAGAAATAGCTATGCTATACCAGATCATTCTTTCCAAAGCCATTCTCTGTTTTAGAATCGTACCTGTCTCATTGTCTAGCAGTTTTACTGTATGGATTTTTTTCAGAAAGTGACCTTATTTGAGAGATCAGCTAGGAATGGCAGCACCACTCAATATTAGGAAGAAAGATTTGGTCACAAAATATTTCAGTGACTACATATACGCAGCCACTGAAGGTTGTAAAGCACGTCATATCACCCCTGTCACAAAAGGGCAGCCATTAAGGCCTTGAAAGGAGACGCCACAAACACTATTTCTCCCAGGGTGTAAGAAACACCGCCAAGAGCGAGTCTGCGTTCAGTGGCCACGAAGTGACTGGCGCGGACAAACGGTACCTGGTTTTCTATGGCTTTCCTGTTCTTCGGGTCGCTCACCACCGACAGCTGCAGCTCTGCCATCTTCTTCATCTTGCTGTCCATGTCTATCTTCTGAAGGAGGTTTTTGGTCTGGTTTTTCAGGAGCCGCACCGTGTCCTCCTTGCCATGCTTCTTTGCAAAAAGGGACGCGCAAGCAGAGTGTATGGCAGTGACCCAGTTTTCCAGATCTGTCTGGCTAGTGGCCTAAACAGAGAAGGGGGGAAACCTATTTAAAATGATTTCCCCCCAGGTACTCTCCAAAATGGCGAGCTGGGCTTGGATTGTGTAAAATCCAGGAAGTACCTGCACTTTGTAAAAGCT
The DNA here is from genome assembly GCA_963574885.1 of Lepilemur ruficaudatus. Lineage (NCBI taxonomy): Eukaryota > Metazoa > Chordata > Mammalia > Primates > Lepilemuridae > Lepilemur > Lepilemur ruficaudatus. The sequence goes on along the minus strand of CAUYRT010067687.1, from coordinate 43,986 downwards.
GTTTAATCTCAAAAACACACACAGCCACCTGCCCACCACCCAGGCTTGGAGGGTCTGGGAGAACATCAAGGGCGGAGCAGAAGTACACACGTCAGGAGGAACGTCAGGAGGAAAAACCACCAACAAGCTATGGCCAACAACAGAGGCGTGGTAAGAACACAAGGGTAGACGTGATACGTCACTCGGTGACACAAGACTCCACCCTTTAAAAGGCTGCGGATCTTCATAATTTTAAAACAATGAGAACATATTGGGACTAAGATACTAATTTTGAAACCTGGATATAAAACTACATCTACAGTGTGGCCTAAAATAAAAAAATGCCAATAGAAGAACATTGGGGGAAACACACAATAATGTTATTGTTTCCAAATAGGGGAACAGTTTCTCTTTCTCTACTCTTCAGTATCTTCAGACGGGATGGCCATATACTATGTTTATAACAAAGTATTTTATTTTAAAAAACAATAAGGAGGCCAGGCACAGTGGCTCATGCCTGTAATCCTAGCACTCTGGGAGGCCGAGGCGGGAGGATAGTTTGAGCTCAGGAGTTCGAGACCAGCCTGAGCAAGACCAAGACCCTGTCTCTACTAAAAATAGAAAGAAATTAGTTGGACAACTAAAATATATAGAAAAAATTAGCGGGGCATGGTGGTGCATGCCTGTAGTCCCAGCTACTGGGAGGCTGAGGCTCAAGGCTCCCTTGAGCCCAGGAGTTTGAGGTTGCTGTGAGCTAGGCTGACACCACAGCACTGTAGCCCGAGCAACAGAGCGAGACTCTGTCTCAAAAAAAACCCCCCAAAAACACTAAGGAAAGTTTGAATAAAGCAGAATAAACAAATATGTATGATTCTAAGCAGGCTGAGAAGCACTTTCAGTTCTCCTGATGTCCAGAAATAACCACACACACTCAAGCCACGGAGTCAAACTTCCAATGGTCTCTGGGATCATAGAATAGGGCCAGTGGGGAAAACTTCCTAAAACTAAGGATATTTTGCCTGACTCACAAAAGAAAATATTTATTTATTTTCACACTTACCCTTAAGAAGTCCATGCAAATTTAAGCTAAGCTATTTTCCTTTCCTATAATTCGGATGAACATCAATTCATTACTTTGCTTTAAAGCACCATAGGAGGTTTTAAGCAACCTTTCTGTTCAGAGAAGGAAAATCACATCTCAGGCTCTGACTCTGGCAAGTCAAGAGTCAGTGTTAGGACACAGTATGGCCAGAGGCCCGATGAGTTTAGGTCCCAGGAAGTCCTGTTGCAGTGAGCACTTCAGAGCATTCTAGATTCCCAAAGCTAGCTTAGAGAGTACGATGTTCACCAGGACTTCTGAGGGCACCCAGGACCATCTGTACCAGAGATCTAAACCCAGGACCTGCGAGGTTTTCCACGAACCTTCCAGTCAGATACAATCTACGGCCAACACTGTGTGTACACGAAGTGCTGGGTTTAGACTGGGAGGCGTTTGAGAAGCCCACTTCACGTCCTGGCTATCACCCCATCTCTACTGGGTTAATTAATAATAACAGAATTTCTTTAGCATGTAACACATGCATATTATGTACTCTTAAAGAAATCCTGTAAGCTATTATTATTCTACTAGTTGAAGGGTCAGAATCTCAGGGAAGTTAGATAAGTGCTCCAAGATGACTTAGAGACTTACCAGCAGCACGAGTCAAACCTAAGCCTGATCCTGATCCCTCCAGCTCAGCACCACTGTGTTCTGCAACTTCTCGTTTGCTAGAAAGTTGCCCAAAATCCTGACAGCAGATCACCTGAATCTTAACATCCTAAGACCAATTCCACAAGGAAAGAGACCTCCTAGTGCTTGTCTCTGGGGGTTTTGCTGACAAGTGTCTTCTCTGGCCTCTGCTGGGATTCTTGGGAAGAGCCTAAGCGCCCCCCATCCACATTCTCCAGGCTTCACTTATAAAGTCTCGACTCCGGGAATCTCGGACCTGGCACTCACTAGCTCTGAAGCGTCTCGAGAACAAGGATCACAATTTTGTTCTCTTTGTGCTCTGATGAACACGGGCCACAGCCTGGCCCTTCACGGGCACCTGAGAACACCCTCTGTAGGACTGACTGGATTTGCAAAGGCCCTGCTACACTTGGCAGCGAGCAGAGGCCCATGTCTCTTGCTGAAGTCCCGGTCGAAAGCCTAACTAAGCACTTACTCTTCCATTTCTAAGTCTTGCCTTCTAACTGTTGCTTCTCATCTGAGTGGTATATGAGCTATCCCCTCCACCCTCCATTTCCAAAGCACCAGCAGTACCTGGAAAAGGTAGACATCTCCAAAGGAATTGCTCAGGCAGAACACGTTTTCCTTCTTGGGATGCTCCGGGACGGACTGCACGATGCTGTCCTCCGCAAACAGGGCGCACCGAGGGGCACTGCTCTGGTCTGTGGAATTCTTCCCGTAGGTCTCATAAAACAGCAGGGTACATCCTGAGAGAGAGAAAAGCAAGATAATGTCCTTGTCACAGACCTAAGGACCCAGGAATGGAAAGAGAAGGTAAGTGATACAGTAAAAAAAAAAAAAAAAAAAAAAAAAATACAAACAAACCTGAATGAGATAATTATTTAATGCAAACGTACATGGTAAGCAAGGAAACGCTGGTACCTGAAGTATATCTAGTTGTATTAACGTGAACTTGAATGAAAATGAGACGCTTCTGTGAATGTAATGTCAGCAGTAACAATACCAGACAGTAAGTTGTTGCCTATGTCTTCTAAGTGTTCCACACACGGGGCTCACTAAAGGCCCCCAGCAGCCCTATGCGGGGGGCGTGGTTATTTCCCCACCATACAGGTGAGAAACCTGAGAGTCGGTGTCACGGCGTGGGTCCCACAGCTGGACCGTAGTGGCGCAGGGACCCTCGGGCCCCGGAACGCTCATTTTTAAGCACAACACCACATTATTCAGGGGCTAGAAATGTGAGAGGCCAAAGAGAATCCCATATTCGTTCACTGCACTTACAATTTGTGGGAACAAGAATCTGAGTCTACCGGGGAACTTCACTATTTATGAGAAAGTACCCAGTTTACTCTCCAGATGCCACGTAAAATAACTTCATTTCGGTGTATTCTTTTATCCCACAGTAATAGCAAATACTACTGACTAACTTAGACTAACAGAGAAAAATGAAACTAAATATGCCTGAATTTTAAAACATTACTGTAAAAATGTTGATACATATGCTTTGAAGTACTTATTAATATTTTTCCCCTAATAACTTCTACCTGTAATAGTTTATTAGCTTATCAAGGGTCTGCTTTGATAGGTAGGAATGCCTCACAATTATCAGACACAATTTTTAATCGAACTGATGCTTCTAAAATGCTCACAAATATATTTTCTTAAATAGGTTTACTATCCCTTCAAACCTTCACCCAGTAGACATCCTGAGCACTTCTCATTGCCAGTCCCCTGCACTCCATGTGGGCGATGCGGTCCCCTCCCGGGTGCTGGGTGATGACCTTCCACGCGGACAGTGGACGCAGCACCCGCCCGCCCGCCCACCTTCACCAGCACCGGAAATGAACGGGGTCCCTCACGGCATGTTCTCCTACTGTGCGTGTCCTCATTCATGAAAATTTAAATGCTTTAAAAACTATTTCGCTCTTGTCAGGCTCATTACTTCCTTTACAAATAAATCTTACTACGAACAAAGTTTATAGAACAGAACCCAGTGAGGCACAGGAGCCAGGGGAGGAAGATGCCCCCAGTCCTGGCCTTCAGAAACAGCACTTTCTCCTCCGGGGTTCTTTACGGTCCCAACAGACACTGAGCAACCCCTCCTCCCCACAATTAAAACGCACCCAAACTAAGTGCTGAGGGAGCTCACATACTCAGAACAAGGAAAAGCTGCAAGGCGTGTACGGCCTGTCCGGTGCTACTACTGCACACGAAACCTGCCATGACCTGGGCCCAAGGGCCAGGGTGAAGGGGCTGCGGCAACTCCAGCTGCACCCAGGTCCAAAATCTTTCCAAAGGGCTAATGTTTACTTCCCGGTTTCCCTAACGTCACACTCCCAACATCTAGAGGAAATGAACGCAAACCCTGGGCAGCCCCCAAGATGTTGCCAAACCTAACAGCCAGCCCATCCACAACAGACTACAGCTCTCATGTGCAAGCATGAAATCCAAACAGGACGCTTCATTTTAAAGCCAGGCCCCGATGTAGAACAATATGCAGAATTTTGTGGCTATCAAATTTAAAGATCAGGAAATCAATCTTAACTATATTACACTCTATTGAATTCCAGGTTTAACTCTGCATCATCAGGCCCCTGGGCTGATGGAAAGAGGCTGCCCCCCATAATCAAGCCTCAGAACCCACCCCCGGTACACTCCCCTCCAGGCATTGGTGGTGGCCTGGAGGGTTGCCAATGAGAATTCTTGCCAGAGGAGCAGAAAGAGAAAACAGATTGGAACAGCAACGGTACTACAAGAACAGAAGAGGTGATGTTAGTAGAAATCTCACCAGGGGGAAGAGAACAGTTAGTCTCGGTCTTTTCTCAGATCCACCTTTCCTTTGACACCCTCTCAACCTCCACTCCCTGCTGCCAGCCTATCTTGGGACAGAATCACCAGCATCATAAAATTATTTCGAGAACTCCTCTCCCGACACTGCCCATCCGTCAGTCTGTTGTGCATTTTGAGGGATATCTTTGTTGACCTTACCATCTATTCAGCCCAGGAAGTCCCTGGTGAACTTCACGAAATTCCACTCATTGGAAAAGACAGATGGAAAGCAGAATTCCCCTTGTTAAATATTTATTACATCCTCCAAGCCCTAGAAAACATTTGTGTCCACAGCATACCTATGCACTCAATGGAGGCAGGTAACCAGGTGGTTTGCTAACAACTGCTCACTCCACAAAACTGTTTCCAATTTATTTACATAGACACTTTGAGGATAATTTTAAAATTCTGCTTAAATATGTATGTGTGTCTGTATGTGTACACATACGTGGTTTTAACTATTAATTAGATTAAGCCTAAAAGTTAAGTCCAAACATTACAACTTGGATTCTAAGCCAAGAAACTGGAACTTAACATACTGAATTCCCAGAGGAAAGAGGTGTAGAAAGCCACATGGAAAAGGTTATGCTGGGAAAAAACATCTTTATCGCACGCCTTGCCTTGGCTGCAAAGGAAAGGAAGGAATGTGTGCTTGATAACATTTATACTACAAAGCACCCTTTATCCACGGATCTTAAAGTGTTTTACAAGCAAACGCCACAAGAGCAGGGGACTGGCAGGACGGCAGATCTAGCAATGGTCAAAGACTTGTTGGGCCCATCCTGCCCTTGTAGTCAGAGGCCAGAAGTTCTTGGTCTACCTTCTGGGATGGAATAAGGAACCTGGTGACCTTTCAGCCTGAATTCCCCTGATGAAGCCTCCAACAATCTAGTGCTGTAAAAATGATGTCAGCAGCAGGGAAATCAGGAAGAGGGCGTCCTTCCCAGGTTCTAGCTGTTGTCATTTATGTTAATTCAGAATCAGCCTGTCTTCCATCTATGAGTCCCATCCTAACCTCTGAGGAGACTACGGATTAAGTTCAGTATCTCTTCTATACACTGCTGGTCACTCTCACCCAGTTCTTATTTCTCTGGGCTAAATAATCCTAGATCCTTATGCCATCCTCCAGATGGCACAGGGCCAGATACCTTTGATGTCACCCATGGTCCTCCTTCTCAATGTGGTCTATTGTCCCACACATGTGTGCCCCATCGCCAGCCCCCTACCACCGTGGGGATGTTCACTGGGGGTTTGCAAACCCACAAATAGCAGGGAAGAAACTCCCAAAGCATCAGTTTTAAGAAATACATTTTTATATTAAAATAATAGCTACATGATACATTATGGAGGAAAGTGCATCCATTCCAAATGTCGTGTGAGTAGGAGGCAGACTCAGACCAGGGTTCACTAACAATTCCAGGTGCCCACCCCCTTGGGGGAGCAGGTCAACTCTCCTCTCCAGCGAGGGATACTTCAGGTAGAACCTTTCAGAGAATCGAAGTCTCCTGCCATTTGTGCCCACAAGAAGGGAAGCGGCCAATTCTAGCCAGGGCACAGGAAAAAGAGACTGTCACCTCCTTTGCAAAAGACATGACATCTCTGATGATATAGCGGAAGATCACATGACATCTCTAAAGAGGTAGCTGACGGTCACATTTGCTGTTGCAGATCACATGTACTTTTATGCAGCCACATCACCTTGGAAACGCATTCTGAATGGCCTGCACAGCAAACCTTCAAATCTTTGTCACTTGTAATACTTCGTAGCCACATCTCCCTGCCCTGTCCTTGGGTAGTATTTGACTTTTAAATTTTAAAGCAGAACTTTCTTATCCCTTCAAAATTTTATCTTGCTCGATTCAACCCATCATTTCCCCTTCCCAAATGTTTCCTGTCATTCAGTATAGGAACCTGCCTCTCCATTACGCAAAAACTGGGTAAGTTCTTTGCCTTCCTCAGCCACGATGTACACAAGGACCCAAATCCAGAGTTGGAAAGAGGACAGAAGAATTTGCAGGACGTTGGGTCCTCAGGTTTTATGACTCCTCTCCCCCATTTGCTAGGGAATGTTACTTAGAGACAAAATGCCTTTGCAAGTGCACCTTTACCCGAGGGGCTTCTGGACAACCAAGAAACGATGCCTGCCCTCCAAGGTTGGGAGAGCGGGGCTCCCATTTTCAAATATGGGGCCAAGGAAAGCTAGAAAGGGGTAATTCAGAGGACTCCAGGCACTTTACACATACTGTGTGCGGATGTGATTCACGGTTCCGCTTTCTCTCACGATAGGGAAGGGTGTCACCTGATAATGAGGTCTGGCTTTTGAACACCACCTTCAGCTCCTCTGACAAGCCACAGCAGGGCTGTGCAGAAATGCCAGGGGCTGTGCGGCTGCTCTTCCTGCCTGCATCTGTCTGCATCAACACTGTATTCACTTAGAGCTCCATGCTTCCCCATAAGGCGTTTGGATTTCTTCAAATCCACACACCCACAATGAGCAAGGCAATTATGACTTTTAAATGGCAATGCTGGTGAGAAACTTTTATCATCTTAACAAATCAAATTCTTCTATTTCCTTTGCATTAAAAAAAGCTGCACTTATTGGTAGTGATAACAGACTTTCTTAGTTCACAAAGGTGGGAGAAAACAAATCAAATAACCCAGATGAGGGTCTTACTTGCACAAGCTGGGAAAGACACCTCTTTGGAGCTCTGAACAAGTACAAAACGTGAAATTCAGGATCTACATTCCAAATAACTCAACTACCTTGGTTATTTATTTAGATTTTTTCCTTCCTTCAGAGGCAGGAAAAGTATCAGAGAATGGCACAGGAATACCTATAAAATAACAACTATTACTAATAGCTATTAATCATTATTTATTAGACTGAAGAATGCATTTGAATAAGATGCTGTCTTGTGTTAACGCAAACCAACGCTGGACTCCAGGGCAGCCCCTAGAAAGAGTACGAGTGGAAGAAATGATTGCCTCTGGCCCTGGGCATGTTGCAAACTCACTTACCTTTAAGTGTCACCCAGTACTGTTTCCACTTCCTTCGAGCCACCAGTTCCAGCTTCCTTTCCTTCTGCAAAGTGACGAGGGGTTTGAAGAAGAGCCACCCGGCTTTCCGGACCACTCCCTGTTCCTTCTCAAAGAGCAGGTCCAGTTGCTCCAGCGAGCTGAGTGACTCGCTGCTGGACTCCGCGGTGTCCGTAGATGTCTCTACGTTCTCGGTGTTAGTCCTGCTCATTTCCAACTCGCGCATGAAATTCTCGTAAATGTTCTGTCGGAGGGGGTCGCTGCCAATCGCGTGCGTGGATTCACTTCTCTGAGACAGGATCTGAGCCGAGCCCCCTGACCACAGCAAAGCAGATGCCTGGGAGGGCGTCTGCACGTCTGCATTCAGTCCATCGGAGCGGCTGTCAAAGTAGTCACTGCCCTCCTTGGACCTCGGCTCCTGCGAGCAGCACAAAGGATCACCGTCAGAGGTTACGGAAATCCAAAGCACCCCTTCCTGAACACAGCCTAAGTGTAATAATGTTGGCAGTTGCTAACAGTGGCACTGCAAAGCAAGCTTCTTGTAACAAAAATACATTTTTAATCACAAAGTCTCCAAACCAGAAAGAACCTGAAAAATAGTGTTACCCAGCCCAATTTCTATCCAGCAGAGTTGATGCTTACAGTAATAAATAAAATACCAAGGACTCTCCTTAATCTAACCTGTGCTTAGCATCAAGAAATAAACCAGTATGTCTAAAACACATTAGTGAGTAGTACTGGAATGGTATTTCTTTTTTCTTTGCTAACTGTAAATCAGTGTCTTCCAGGAAAGAACTTGTATTCATGCAATCTGTCTTTCTCCTGGATAATTTGAAAGCTATATTAGAAAATCAGTAGTTCCAGGGAGGGGAGGGATTTGATGTTGTTATGTAAGACCCCATGAACTCCTCTTCCTCTCCCCATGGTAAACACAGTGCTCAGCTTCCAGCCAAGTGCCCAGGTCTAGACTTCTAGACTTCGGGATCTCCTTCATCTTACTGTCCTGGTTCATAGTGTTAAAACCATGACCTAGGATTCCTTATCCATGAAGAGTACTGGATAGTAACTGTAGGGTTTTTTTCCCCCCATAATTAATATTTTTTACTAAACTTGAGAATTTCTTACATGAAAAGAATACACTTATGCATTCATTCACATCCTTTTGAGTACCTCTTTTATTCTAGGCACTGGGGGTACCAAAGACCTGAGTCTTAACTTTAATATTTATCTCATCCCAAACCCAACACAGGCAGCTCTAAACACAGTTCATACTTATGCAATAACTGCTGTTCCCCAAGAGACTGGCTGCACTGAACATCAAGCTGGCCATGCACAAAACTGGAAAAAGATGTTTCTAACATCTGGGTCAGAAATCCAGTCACTCAAGAAAAATACCTTGCATAAAGGCTACTCCCTGGTAAACAGCAATAACTAGATTTTTCAGCAGAAAGCAAGCTTAACTTCTGACTCAAAAGGCACTGACACTCCACATGCAGAGCTTGGATTAAGGTAACTGCGGAGAGGTGCTGAGCACACTCACGTCTAATCGGCCGCCAGTGGGCTTTCGATCATATTTCCTTATGCGTTAAAACAAAAATGAGGGAAAACTGGGTCAAGGACCAGTGATTAAAGGTCTTATTTTAAATACTGTACTGCGTAGAGAGGTTTTCTTTTCAGAAATTTCACCTAGAAATCAAGTAGCAATTACTGACTGAAGGGTGCTTCCAAATACCCAGGAGCGATGAACAACTGAGCCCAAAACAGATATTACCAGGGAAAATATTATTTTCCACTGTGTTTACACTACATCCAGCAGTCATATTTATTTATACACTGATGCGTACGCAGACTAGAGCAAATAGCCCAGCTGTTGTGAGTCACTGAGACAGGAAACTTTCAAAATACTTCAAGGCTTTTTTTTTTTTTATTGTCACTTTTTTGCTCTTCAAAAACTCCTAGGAGATGAAGGAATACTTCTCATTTAGCTGGTGTTAACATTATTTCAGCTATGAATATGACTCGCTGACTCATAGCCCCAGAACACTGGGGTGCAAGAGCCATAACGGGGTGCTTCGAAACAAGCCGAGCTCTGCCAGAGAAGGGCGCATACGCACCAAAGTCACACGCGACCTACAAACACTCTTGGCGTCATTTCTCGTGAGAGAGAGACCGCAAGTTGTAGTGCCAACTTTTAAATGTCCAACTGTAGCAAAACAAGACTTTTCCTCCTTGAGAAATGGGACAATAATGCATTTCAGTATTATAGCAATTCTTATACACAGGCATGAACTTTCCCAGTCTCATAAACGTCTAAAGCTTTCTGTCTAGAATCCTAATTGCTGACGACTAATTTTCAGGCTAATAAGAAAGGTCATGTTAAAAATAAATAAATGAATAAAATGTCTTTGAATGGGTTCAGCTAGGTTCCTAGTCACTATGTTATGGGCGTGAAACAGATGTACACAAAGTATATGATTTCCATTTCCGCCCAGTCGGATAATCAGAAACAAGGACTAAGGTAATTTCCAGACCAGGGCTCGACAGCCAACAGGGCACGTGGCACGATCATTCTCCATACCCCTCCTCTCTTGAGGTTAGGCATGGCCATGTGCCTTGCCTTGTCCAATAAAGGTGAACAAAAAGCAAATGTGTCAGACAGTAGCTGTTCTGTCAACCTGGGGTCCCAGAAATCTACGTACACCTGAGCCACCGGCTGGTGACTGGCTGGTGATGAACCTGAAGCATGAGTGAGAAATAAACTTTGGCTAACCTCAGAGAGTCGAGGAGTTTTTGTTACCTCAGCAATAACCTAGCCTACCCTGACTGACAGAACTGAAAATTCAACCGGAACAGAAACAAAGTCTCACTGTCAGTACAAAGTTAGTACTAACCTACAGTCAGGACGAAGAGTTTATCTGCACCAAACACATACTCCTCCCTAAGCACGTTTTTTTTCCTCTCTCTTTGTGTGTCATTAGTGATATTCTTTTTCAGCTGTACATGTTTTTTCATGGATTAATCTGTTTTCAGGCTCTAACTCACCAGGGTGGTTGTAAAGCCTTATTTAAAAAAAAAAAAAAAGAGGGGGGCTGCTCATTTTATATCACTTTTTTAAAAAAGTCAAAACAAATAAGATCGTCCATCATGGTAAGAGTTTCTGAACACTGCCCTGCTGGCATAAAGAAGTCTGTGTGTCTGAGAGGGAGTATGTGTTGGTTTGCTGCCTTATTATAGCATATTGTCACCAACTTTGCTCCCATGCAATGATTACATTTTTTTAAGTATCTAAACTTGATTTTCACCTTAAATTGTGAAAGGAAAACAAAGGCGTGGCCAACAGAAGGGGCATACTTGCCATAAAAGTTAATCTTGTTCACATTTATAGATCATCAATTGTGGGAACACAAGCAAAACTGGAAAATCAGCCTTCATAGGCCACTTTTTAAAAATCCATAATAGTTGATTAGCTAACTATGCAATAGCCCCAAAGTACTCAGCTGTAGCTTCCGACAGCACCGTGGCCACGTGCTGGGTGGCAAATGCACGTGCCTGAGGTTCTGCAGAGAGAGCTTGGCCCTGCTTCTCCACCAACTAGCCATGTGTCTTCAGGAAAATCCCTCCAACTCCTTAAACCTTAGTTTCCTCATTTTTAAAATGAGGGAGAGTCCTTTCTAGCTTTAAAATTCCAATTCTTTGATTCTAACCAGCTTGTTCTGTGAACTCTACGGGCACACAAATAATTCAGAGTTAGGTTTTCGGAGGACCTCAGGGAGGCTCAGTTCCTGTGGGCAAGAGAGGCCGTGAGGACCCACACGGGACAGAGAGTGATCGGTACACAGCACCACATGTCTGCTTCTAGACTGAATGGAAACTGAAACGGAATGAGATTCAGGAGAGCCACGGGTGAGCCAGGCCACAGTAAGATGGAAGCACACTCAGTACAAATGAGAGGTGCGGACTGACTGGCTCGATGCAGTATCAGTTAGGGGACATAGTCGACGACAGAGGAACACAGGTCGGCACTGTAACACTTGAATCGAGAAGAGGTGAAAGCTGTCCGCGTGGGACTGCAGCCCCAGCAGGGGCAGGAGCGATTTCTCCCGCTATGCTCAATTGTTCTCTGCTGTCTGGAAAATGGGAGCTGGAAGACAAAGGTCAGATTTCGACCACTCAGTGGTTTAGTCTGCAGAAGTGCCAACGAAGAAGTAAATTACTGCACTCAGGGATACGAAGAGGTTCTGTAAACAAGACGGGGAGCATCTGTTCTTCATCTCCGAGTAAAGGAGAAAGGGGCACCCAAGGACAATCCAGGAGGGACAGTCGTGGTAGATATTACACATAAGAAGGAAATTAGTGTCAAACCTGTGAATCTGAAACAATCTATTCAGGGAAGTTATATTATTTTCTACCCCTAAACCTCTATAAATTTTTATAATTTTATGTCTATCCAGCATGATTAAAATGCAATCCTGCCAGAGATTAACTGCCCACTCAAATTCCCTTAATTCTATGACTTATTCTGAGCGAACAAAAAAAAGCTTCTACCTTTTATAAATAATCAAAAGTAAAAACAAACAAAACCGTAACCTGAAAACCTAGCAAGTGCCATTAATTACTTAAAAAGGCAATCTATTACTATTCTTCCTGGTGACTAAGCCACTTTGTTTTCTCATTAAAACTTAATAGTATGATTACTATTACCATCATAATTCTTATTTTAATAGCATTATATGTTTTTTCTATTACATGTACGTAGGTACAAGATGTTTTCAAAATTCCATTAGTTATCCCCATGAGGAAGTTGTAAGATTACACACATAGATATATTGTCAACTTTCTTTTTTTTTGATGCACCAACTTAAGCATAGAAATTTTAATTTCCTCAAAGTAATAGCAAGGTCAGGAAGCCTACTCATCCAAAAATAACAACAATCTCATTTCTTTTTTTTTTTTTTTTCGGACTTTAAAAATGAGATCTAGCCAAATTCTCAGATAACCGATTCTTTCAGGAATTCTCTCCAACTCTGTACTTTCTAAGAACAGCTTGGCCAGGTTTAAGATTAGGCCTGCTGAGCTCATCCAATAGCACAAAGGCAAGCTCAGAATCAGGGTGCTGTGGACCGAACATGTGTCCCCCCCAAAATCCATATGTTGAATCCTTAACCCCCAATGTGATACCGTTAGGAGGCAATCTGTTTAGATGAGGTCATGAGGGTGGGGCCCCAGGATGGGATTAGGGTCTTTATAAGAAAAGCAAGAGAGCCCAGAGCTCCCTCTGGCTCTGCCATGAGGACACAGTGAGAAGGCAGCCGTCTGCAGCCGGGAAGAGAGCCTTCCCCAGCATCCGACCACCCTGGCACCCTGACCCGTGTCTTCCCAGCCTCCAGAACTGTGAGAAATAAACGTCTGTGGTGTTTTGTTTGTGACCCAAGCAGACACATGGGAAGACTGAAGTTGTGTGCTAAGGGCGAAAACGCACATTTGAAACAAAAGGAAAAAACCCCACACCTGAAAATGAGATGGCCACGACTTACGCTACACTCTTCACTTGCACCAGCTCATTTAAGCCTCCCGACAACACTCTGATGACCTTCCGGTCCTACAGGCGGGGAAGCTACGGGCATCTTCCCTGCGCGCTAAGGTGTGCTCACCTGCAGTTTCCTCTTCTTCCTCGAGAGGCTTCCTGTCCAGTCGCTGATCCGCCGCATCCTGGCTTTGAGGGTGTCCTTCTTGGCACTATCCTCGGTTAAGGCTTTGGGCTTGCGACAGGGGAGGGTGAAGGAGCTGTACTGGGCGGGGTCCCTGTGCGCCACTCCGGAGGGGACGTCGATGTCCGAGGCAAAGGAGACGCGGGTGCTAAGGCTGGTGTGCGCGCCCACGAACTCATCAGAGAGGCGGATCCCCGAGGGGGACAGGCTCCCCAGGCTGGCGTCTTTGTACAGCTCCCGGAGGGAGGACAGGGAAGAGCTTTGGTTGAAAGGCTTTTTGGCGTCATCAGGTGGGAAGCTGGCGTGGAGGCCGGGGTCAGGCATGCCGGGGGCCAGGAAGGAGCCCTCCACCTCGCTCAGCTCCCCGGCGTTGCCCCAGGGGGAGTCGTACCAGGAGGACTCAGAGCTCAGGGAGCTGCCTTTGCTGGAGCGCAGGCGAGAGTCCGTGGGAGAGGGGCGGTGGCTGGGCGGGGAATCGGCGCCAGGAGCCCTCCTGGCTTCGGGCCCCGGGGAGGCCCCGGGTGCCAGCGTGGGCGAGTAGCGCAGCAGCTGCACCGGCCCGCCCGAGGCCTCCGCAGGCCCTTTGCCGTGGCTGCCGCCGTTGTGGAACTCGACCCTCAAACACCCGTCCAACTTCCCCAGCGTCCGGATGAGCACCCGGGGGCTCTTGCGGTCCTCGCCCGGGGGCGTGGAGGCCACGCTCTCGTTTCGCCCATAGCAGTTGAGAAGGTGGCCGTTGCAGTCTCTGGAGGTGATGTGGTTATCTGCGGGCTGGTGGCCTGCATAGTGGAAGCCATTCTCGGGGGAGAAAGCAGCATTGTTGCCCTGGAAATCCTTTCCTGGGGCGTTTGTCCTGTGCTTGGAGTGGGCAATGCCTTTGGAGGCTTTGCACGCGGGCCCACCGAGCCTCGACGCATAAGGCTGATTACTCTTCAAGTGAGAAAGGCAGCTTCGGGCCAGGGACCTGGACTTGTAACCTGCCCCGCTGCTGCCGTGACTCCACCCATGCAACGACTTCTCATCTTTTGCATGAACGCCACGTATTTTCAGGGAGCAAGGCTTTTGCTTAGCACCAGTAATAGTATTGCTATGATTTTTAGATCCTTGAAGGGTGTACTGACTCTCGGAGTTCCCCATTTTAACCTAAATTAAGAACAGTTGCATCAGTAAGACCCATGACCTCAATTACATTCCATTATGACAGAACTTTCTAAAAAAAAAAAAAAGTCCTACACATTACGCAAGAAACAAGCAACCTCTTTCAGTGCCTGGCACATCTCACAGGAGTAGGGACCAGAATTATTGAATTGGCTCTCCTTACTGTGCAACGCTGCTTATTAGCCAGACAGACAATATTGCACCCTCAGGTGCTAGTTATTTTAAATGTGTTATTAGTTGTACAATGTTAATTTAGAAATTGAACAGGAATAAAAATCAGCTTAAGGAAGAGATCTCCTTCAGGTTTGGTGTTGGGAGGTTTTGAACTAATGATTGTTGAACAGAATAACTGGAAAAGTATCTTGTCTGTCCAAATACACAGACTTCAGTGAGCAGAGAGATACATTTTCATTATATATAAACAACCAGTCGAGCTAACACCTCACCATAATATAAGAGATTTTTGCTCAAAAACTACCACATTTGTAATAATCATGACTCTGGGCACCTGCTGGAGCTTCAGGAATACCACAAAAGAAAAAAATTAGAAGTCCTCAAAAACAAGGCTGAGATGAAAAATAGGGGGGGGAAATAAGAGCTCTTATTTGGGACAGAAAAATATTTTAATATTTTTACCCTCTAGAGCTTTTCTAAAGACTCAGGCATCCTTATTTTAGAACATAGTGAGAGAAAAATGTTTGAAGGTGACTTGTTAGAATGTGGGCATCAGAAAAAACTAGCAGACCCTTTACTTTCCTTTAAAAATTCCAACTTGTTCAAAGAATCACTAAAGCCAAACTCAAAGTGAAACTTGATCCAAACCTCTCCCCTTGGTTTATCCTTTTAACCAGTATGTCACTATTTTAGGCCAGTGGGAGGTGATGCTCTTCCAGTTCTGTTTTGAACTATATTTAGGTTTTTTATTTTAATTATTTTATATCTAAGAATATATAGCTAAAAAGCAGAAGTCAAATGGATTGACTTTTCTTTGGTGGCAGTTATCAAATATTTTAAAACCAAAACCACTGGACCAAATAAGTAAACCTTTGCTCATTACCTTAACCACAGTCATGCAATGTGCCATGGACCCCAATGCGGGTGAGCGGGTTTACCTGCGGTCTGGTTCTCGCTCTGAGGAGCCGAACGGTCAGTAGGCTTTACATGGTCTTGGGAGGGAGGCAGCACGTTTAACACACACGGACAGTGAGTCCATGAAATGATCCTGAAAAACAAAAGTATGAGAAAACTCCATCAAGCATCTGAATCACACTCCCTAAGTGAAAAGGGAGGTTTAATGTAAATTACCTGAAGAAGTAACTGGTGTCCAGAATCATTGTCCAAATACTAAGTGCAATGTCTGTGAACTGCTTGTTCATCAGGGTGGTTTAGAAGATGTGACGGAAGCCAGAACCACCCCCCAATCTCGTAAAGGCCACCGGCTCAACACGGCCTGCAGTCAGAGGCATGCCTCTGTCTCAGGGGAGAGCGGGAGAGAGTGCGGGTGAGTCATGTGTGGCTCATCTGTCACCACTGCCAGGAAAACAACTCTCTGACTCACTGCACCGACAGGAGGGCAGGAGCATCCTCCTGACCGGACAGAGGCCGTCCACTGTTCTCTAGTTGACTAAGCGGTAAAAATAAAACCCGAAATGTAAAATCAGTCAATAGTCCTTCACTAAAACAACTTACGTTTTAGAGGTTGACCCCATAAACGTTCTCAGGGACAGGAGGCCACCTCTGAGGAATAAGGCAGGGTGTTTTTTTGCGGGGGGCGGCCAAGACGGGGAGGCTGCCAGTGTCCACACTCACTGCGGGACACAAAGCCACAGACACGGAGAGCACAGCGGTGAAGGTTCGACGGTGACTGTTCAGCTCCTTTTACAGATTTTATTTGTAATTGTGGTAAAACACACATAACAAAATTTTCCATGTTAACCACTTCGAAGAGTACGTTCAGCAGGGTGAAGTACGTCAACGCTGTTTTGCAACCATCACCAACATCCATTTCCAGAACTGTTCATTTGGCAAAACTGACACTCCGTATCCATTAAACAGAAGTTCCCTATACCCGACAGTCCCTGGCAGCCACCATTCTACTTCCTGTCTCTATGAATCTGACAACTCTAGGTACCTCACAAAAGCAGAGTTATTTGTCTTTTTGCAACTGACTTATTTCACTTAACATAATGTCTTCGAGGTTCATCCATGTGGTAGCAGGTGCCAGAATTTCCTTCCTTGTTAAGGCTGAATACATTCCATTAAATGTGTATATGATTATCCATTCATCCATCCATAGACACGTGGGCTGCTTCCACCTCTCGGCTATTGTGAATAATGCTGCTGTGAACACAGGAGTTTAAATCTCTCTTCAAGACCCTGCTATCAATTCTTTTGGGTATATACCCAGAAGTGGAAACGCAGGATCACCAGGTTATTCTAGTTTGAATTCTCTGAGGAACCTTCATACTGCTTTCCACAGCAGCTGCACCACTTTACACGCCCACCAACTGTGCACCAGGGTTCCAGTTCTTCCACATCCTCATTCATACTTGTTACTGTCTGGGTTTTTGACAGTAGCCATCCTCATGGAAATAGGCGGCATCTCATTACGGTTGTCATTTGCATTTTTCTAATGATTAGTGATGAGCATCTTTTCACGTGCTTATTGGCCATTATAAGCTCAAAACAAACTTATTGGCTTCTTTGGAGGATGCAGCAGTGACTTTCAAAGTTAAGGAGAGGTGGCTGGGCATGCAGCAGCTCACATCTGCAAGCCCAGCACTTTAAGAGGCTGATGCAGGAGGATCAGATCACTTGAGCCCAGGAGTTCAAGACCAGCCTGGGCAACATAGTGAGACCCTGTGTCTACAAAAAAATTAAAAAATTAGCTGGGCATGATGGCGCACACCTGTAGTCCCAGCTACTCGGGAGGTTGAGGCAGGAAGATCACTTGAGCCCAGGAGTTGGAGGCTTCTGTGAGCTATGATCACACCGCTGCACTCCAGCCTGGGCAACAGAGCAAGACTCTGTCAACCAATAAATAAATAAATACAGATAAAGTTAATGAGAGGGGAAGCAATGACATTGGACCTAAGTTCCTCTAACAAAGCCAAAGACAAGTCTCCTGCTTGGGTCTATCCACAGAAATACATTTCAAATTTAAAAAAAGAAACATTGAATAGATTTTTCACTTAGCCATCAGCAGGAAATCTAATGGCTCATTGGAGTCTATTAACACCGAGGCCAGCTTCGAATTAATGAGGCCTGAAACGGGGCCTGCTATAGGCTACTGGCATTTGCCTTTTAGGGGGTTTCTCCCACACATCTGAAAAAGGGACAGCCACCAGTTGACTCACCCTAAAAACTGGCCCCATCTCTGACACCAGAGCTGGACAACAATCCCCACCTTTTAAAAGTTCAAAACCCGAGCCGTTGGTCTTTCTCAGCTACCCTTCCATTTTTGGATTTAGGGAAGTAAGAGTGGCTGGAGAAGCTCCTGGCTGTTGCCGCTCAGACCTTCACAGTGACTTGATCAGAGGGAGCCTTTGTGTTTGTTTACTTTGGTTCGGACCAAGGTGCAGTGATGTCCCTGAGGCTGGAAGGCTCCTGGCTGCCTCCTGTCTCAGCCATCCGAGCTGCAGCGCACACAGCACAGGCACCAAGCTCTCCAGAGCTGCTACTCATCGGTGTCAGCCACTCACAGACACACACAGGTGGGGATTCAAAGCCGCAGAACAGCTCCGAGGGGGGAGTTCATGCCCCAGCAGCAGGTTATAACCTAAACTCATCTTACTACTTTTGCAATTAAATAGTGTGATTTCTTATGTCATGGGATATTTCAAAGCACGCAGCATGAGCCTGCATCCTGCACACTCAAGGCCTGAACATGGGAGCTTATAGTAGGCGCTCCATAAACGCCTGTTGAATTGAATGAAAGCACCTTCACAAGTGAGAAGGTTGATTTGGACCCAGACCAAGGGCGGGAATCCTCTCTACTGGGAATGGTTGAAAGACTGATGTATGTAAATCCACGAGGACATGTTTCCATAATTAAGCCGGTACAGCCTAGGGAAGAGCAGGCAGGGAGGGACAGGGTGAAAACAATGTGCGTTTTCACACAGGCACGGTGCTGACCAGCTGCTCCTCATGTCTGCTCAGTTCAGGCAGGGGGAAAAGCAGCCTTAAACTGTAGCAGGAAGAATTTGTCCAATATTTATGAGAAATTTATTGACAGAAGGGCAATCCTGGAGGCGAACTATGTAATTATTGTCCCTCCAGAGTTTGACAAATTGAACGGATATTTATCAGCCATGCTTCAGCTACGATTTTTGTCTGGAAGCAAGACAATATACGGGTCAAATTTTCAGCAACCTCTGGCCGCCTGACTCCTTTACTAGGGGAATTTTGTGATAATCAAGTTAAAACTTTTTTTGTTGAAGGAAAAGGGGCTGAAAAATTTTTTTTAAAAAAGCAGATTTCCTGAGAAGTCTTAAAATAAAAAAAAGGAAACAAATAGTTAAAAAGGGTCTGGTGTCTACAAACAGCAAAAGTACACATTAGGTATAGTAACCTGCAACAGCACGTCGGAGGAAACCAGCCTGCGATCACACACACGCAGACTCACGGACACTGAGACCCAGAGCCGGCAGAGAAGTATTTTAAGTGAAGTCCCTCTGCAATGGGATGGCACTAAGGCTGTGCATATTTAGCAACCATTGTATGCTGTGTATATTTTTTATAATTTTGTATTTATTGGACAATAATGAAATATTGGACTCTGAAAAAATTAACCATAATTCCATGAATCTTAAAAAAATTTCATTTCATTTTGCATTCCCTTCCAATCCCCATTTCACTTGAATGTTCTCTGTAGCTTTTTAAGCTAAAATCACAAACAAGAATGGAAATTTTTTTCTTTCTTTTAAGTTGTGACCAATAACCACACCAGGTATGTCCAGCAATGTGGAGGAATTTCACAAATACGTCACCACCGTCCCAACAACCACTGTACCAACGGAATCCCAGCAAAAACTATCTTTCAGGAGGAAAGTCAAGATTTACCTTCGCTTCATTTGCCTTGAGCCTGGGCTTGCACTGAGGTGCCAGAGTCCCAGAGTCTCCACCTCCATGCAGTGTGGCGTCTACAGCAAAGAAAACTAGAATCCTCCGCCTCTGCTTTGTCCCCAGGCTGAGGCCCGGAGCCGGCCACTCAGATGGAAGGACTGAAGGCAAACAAGAGGAAACCCCCGGGGTGGGCAGAGAGCGCTGTGACAGGGCCGGGGGCTCAGGGCTGCCACACAGAAGCAGATTTATGGCTGGGTGAGACGGTCAGAGGAAGCTCAAGTTCTACAAACCAGGAGACACCAACAGGCTTCACGTCATTCCAGAGACGTCCTTACACTGAACTAGGACCCTCATCACTGTCCAAGGCAAATACTTCAGACAGAGACATGCACCAGCCAGCAGTAACCTTAACAGCAATCCACTTGGCTCCCTTTACTTCGGGTGGGGAGGGGACAGCTTTAATCGTTAAGGAGACATGTCTCTGTGTTCTAGTCTGGTTTGTGTTAGAGAACCAGGCCACGGCCTGCTTCTGTCTCTCAACAGCACGTGAGACCCTGGGCAAATCACTTACACTTTCTGGATTTCATTTTCCTCATTTGCAACTTGAGTATAAAACACATCTGCCCTACCTACCTCACAGACTGAGAAGTATGGAAATGTATGTGAAACCACCTAAAAAACTGTGAAATACAACAAAAATACAGAGTACTACTATTCATTTTTAGTTATAAACCTAATTTTGTATATTATGATATTAGATCTTATTTTAACAGTGGCATTTTAGATCTTTCATTACCTGTTAATTACTAAATTAAATATTACATACATATATTTGAAATATCCTATATTCTGCTGTTAGCATTTGTCTGATTTTGATCAATTCCCCAAATTATTACAGCATATAAAACTACCTAATTTGCAAGCAATCTGTCAAATGTCAAGAAAAACAATGACACAAGCCACGACTCGGATTAGATACTCACGCTAGAAAATGTAAGAAAATAACCCAAACGTTCACTGAACAACTGGTATTACCCTAAAACAGTCATTCTCAACTAGGGCGATTTGGCCCCCCACCGCCCCACCGGGGGGATTTGGCATGTCTGGAGATATTTTTGGTTGTCACAACTGGAGTCTGCCACTGGCGTCCAGTGGGTTAAGGCCAGGGCTGCCGCTAAACACCCTACAACACGCCAGAGAGTCCCCACAACAAATAATTACTGGGTCCAATATGTCAATACTGCCAAGGCTGAGAAACCCTGCCCTGAAGTTTTGCCATTGCCTGCGTCACTAAAACTGTTAAACTACAAGGACAAATGTGCCTAAAGATCTAAAACAAAGGCATTCAACTCTGAAGGACCCAGACTTACCAGTAAACTCTGTAAATATCGCCAGGATCTGTTTCTCTCATCTTGCATCAGTGAACTACACTCAGCAGGCACGAACTGAGTGCCGAGCCTTGAGGGAGCTCATTTCTAATCATAAGACTCGAACCCAATTTGTATAAAGAGGCAGGCAAAAGGAACATCTGGTCTCGGCAGGAATAATGCTTAGGAAGGGTAATCCTTACAAACAGAGTGGGCAGAAAGCAAGCTGCCGAGGAGGGCCTCAAACGCTAAGCTTCCGTTGTTGGGCCCTCGGTCCTCTTTCAATTCAGCAGGACTCCTTCCAAATGCCTATTAACAGATGAATGGGTGAGCCCGTCTGCAGCAAGGGATGCCCTCGGAGCAGGATCTCAGTTGACAGGCATGGCTGGTATTCAACGGGGGGAAAGTAATACATTCCAGAGACAACAGCCCAGCTTTTTGCCCAGTTCATCACCTTAGTGAGTCCATTTATCACAAGCAGGGTCTGGGCACTCACACCTGTTTTATAAACGTCCTAACATCTGCAACACTGCTTACGGAAGGTGGATCACAGTATGGGTCGTGGCCCATTGCTGGGCCACAAAATTCACTTAATGAATGGATACCAATTTTTTAAAATTAATAGAATGGAACAGAACAGAACAGCGGACAGAATGCAATAAACAGAACAGAAAATACCAGAATGCATGCCAGTACCGGTAAACACTGTTTTATGAAACTAAATTCCTCTGTGTGCTCGTGTGTTTGCCCGTATACTGGGTTGTGAAGTAAAATTACATCTTCTTGAGTAGTGGTCAAAAAAAACGTTTTAAAAACAATGAGTTATAAAACCTCAAGTGGTTTCGTCAGAATGGCACATCTGTTCTAATAAGACCCGAGTTCTAATAAAACTCCAGAGTCTCAAAACGTTTTTAAAAAGTCGTTGTCCAAGGCAAACACTTCAAATAGAGATAGGAAGGGCCAGATAAACAAGGACTGTTATTATCAATGTGCAGTTCTGGACACTAGAAGTTAGGTCCATGGAGCTCAACCTCATGCATCCTATAAATTGAGAGAAACTTTCATTGGACACTCAAATTCCTCCTAGAAAAGTTACAGATGGCCCTATGAGGAAGATAGCTGAAGCAGTGCGTCCTGAGGGATGAGTGGGACCGTCAGGTGAAGAAAGGGAAGAATGGAATTCCAGGGAACAGGAAACAGCAGCTCCCAAGACCCGGTGCCCCACAGCCACTAGCAGAATCCATATAGGACTGACTCTGCAAGTGAATAAAGTGGGAATAAAGTGCTGATAAGGACTGCAGGCCCTGAACTGTGTCAGGGACAGTTTGGAGCGAGGAGGAAGAGGAGGAGGGGGAGGAAGTAAGGGAAGAAGGCAGTGTGGAGGAGGGCCAGGCATCCACCAGCCCTCACGCACCCACCAACCCCACTGTCCCCAAAATTGCCACAGGGTGAACCACCACCTAGGGACACTTTGGGACAACCCCCAGGGAAGGAGCCCACAGGAGCCAACAGCTCAAAGGTCAGTGTGGGAGGCAGCGTTGGCAAAGGAGAAAAATGTTCAAAGTGTTGGCAGAATCCTGGAGGACTGAAGTGAAATAAAGAAGTTCCACTCAACCATTCAGCATCAGTGTTTGGAGACCCTCCTAGGAGAGAAACAAACATGAGAGACGGTACCATCCCTTCCCCAGAGGGGCTCAGTAGCTTGTGTGGAGGCAAGGAAATTACAAACGTACAACATTTGGAGAATCAATAAGAGAATATTACAAGCTTAACTGCGCTGAGTTTATGAGAGAGGTGGTGAGACCAACAATCCCACAAATATTACTGGTATGTTTTTGGAATGTCAAGTAATGGCCTGGCTATAGCTGAGCCATCACAGAAACTGAAAATATTTCAGGGACTTAAAAAAACTTTTCCAGCAAAATTACAGAATCAATTTGGTCTACAATGAAATAATCCTGGTAAAGACAAAATGTTTTCCCAATTTTTCTTTTGGAAATTATCAAAATGCATTTCACACATTTTCACCCAGGCTCTTTCAAGGATAGTTTTTAAAAAAATAAAAAAATATGTATACGCAAACACACACACACACACACACACATCAAATATTCAGTCCCACTCTGTCCTTTCTCCCACGTCTACTTCAAGTCTCAGCCAAAATGTGTTCAGCATCCCCGTCTCTATAGACCTTGTGCTGTTTTGGTGACCACTAGAACCAAAGACTCAAAGTTGTTAGCAAAACTTTTAAATAACTAACTCTCCTTTGTACCTTGTAATTTTGTAGCTTTAAAATTGTTAGCGTGATTTTTAAATAACTTCTCTTTTTCTAGATTTTTGTGAGCTCCGGCCATTCCACAAAGCGTCGGCGTGGGCGGGGATGAGTAGGCGCCTCCCAGGCTTTGCACGAGGTCTCCCACCAGAGCTCACGCACTGAGACGTCAGGCTGTGCCCACACGGCTCCTCAATGACCACGGGGACCTCAGTATGTGTGCATAAGGCACATGCTTCAGGAAATCAGGAGCAGACATCGTGCTCCTAAACCTCAATCACATTCTGTGACCAAAATATGCCATGGTAATTGTACCAAGTTATTCTTGGCAAAAAATATTTCTTCATTATACACTGTTCCATTTAAGTTAAAAAATGAATAGGCTTAAACCACACACTTTTTTCCCCACTTAAATAAGTGCTCTCCCCACCCTCATAAATGTGCAACTATTCCACTTCAACTAGGAGTGTCGCCCTACGTGAGAGTTCACGCCTGTAAGTTTATGTCTTAAGGCTACAATGTAAGCTGTTCTTGAGTCTGCAAGTAAAATTAAACCCATCATTGCTGAAATTTTCCCTAATTCATACGATTATTTACAACAAACCTGATGAGATTTTTTAGCTAACAACTTTACAGAAACTTTCGGGGAAAAAAGTTGTATAGTATTAGTAGGTGTAAATTTCCTAATTTACAGGGATTTAAAAATTTTGACATCCAAAGTAGACGCACACATGGAGGGAGGGATGGACGCCGGTACATGCCGGGACTACTCCAGGCACAAGAACCCTCACAGCCTGCATAATCATCCCTGTTTTATAGAAAAGGGAGCTTTCTTTAGCCTCCAGGCATTAAATAATTTGACCAAGGTCACTAAGAGGCAAAGGTAGGAATCAAACATGGATCTTTGAAGTCATTTTCTAAATATATATTACAACAAAGTGAGGACTGAACTCTGATCGTTTCCTTGCCCCCATAGCACCGCCGCCCCCAAAACAAAGGAAAAATTTTCCTTTCTAATAGGGCCTGGTGAGTCATGCCTACAAATGATAAAATCTCAGTAAGCAGATTTTTAGGATCATGTTTACTTCCCAACCTGATTCCGGTATGGCATCACATGAAAGACAGAAGACCCTTAAACATTCCTTTCAGCCCATTCCTAGTCTTCTGGACAAAACCTAACTCTCTAAGCCAATTGTCAACTAAAGAATCCCTAAACCCATCTGTGACTCACAAGCCCCTGCTTCAAGATGTCCTGCCCTTTTTGGGCCAAACCAACATACGTCCTCCATGTACCGATTTATGATTCTACCTGTAATTCCTGTCTCCCTGAAAAATGTATAAAAATCAAACTCTAACCCAACCACACAGCAAGTCCACTTGCTCAAGGTTTCCTGGGCGTGGCTCTGGGTCATGGTCCTCAAATTTGGCTCAGAATAAATCTCTTTAAATTATTTCAGAGTTTGGATTTTTCCATCCACAAAAGTAATTTTAAATGCTTCTGTACCTTTCAATCTGAAAATATTTCATGCTTATTTAAAAAGTACACTTTAACTTTGAGGCTCCCCATTTACAAGAGTGGTGTGATCAATTTTTGTCCCTTTTATATGTAAAACACTGAAAAAGTCCTTCTCTAAGGGTATCCTTTTTCCAAGCAGCAAAGGCTTCCATAGGTTGGGACGGGGAGGTGAGAATGAAATGAAAAACTGAAATTTTAAGTTAACTAAGGAGCTTTCAGATTTATTCTGAATAATATTCTATTATTTAGCTTTTAGAATTATTCTATTCTGTTGCTTTACAAAGAACATTGCACAAATTTTGCAATTTCCTTTTGTTTTCTTGATACTTTAAGCTTCACAGTTGTTACCCTCAATATCAACTGTAACTTAGAATATATCTCCCAAAGGCTGTGGGGATGTCCTCCCACGGCCACCAAGACCAGAAGGGAAGGACAGAGAAGGGCTACACTCAAGACCACATAGTAACCAACGGGCATCTTCCTGAAGCTTCAATTTCATTCAATGCGAGGTCATTTCAACATTGTTTCCTTAAGAAAGAAACATATCTTGAAGTAAAATATGAAATTTACATTTTTAAGATAAAATATAGGAGTCCAACGATAATTAGCATGGCATTAGGTTGCATCTGCTACCTCACCAGGCTTCTTAAGGAGGATACGCTTTCACCTAGGCCCCAGGGATACAGCAATAGACAAATCCCCCTCCAAAAAAATCCCTGCTCTCATGCAACTTGGAGTGGAGAGAGATGAACAATAAACCAGGAAAATAAATCACGTATGTGTCAGACGATGCTGAGTGCTCTGGTCAAACAGTAGGGAGGGGCGAGGCAGAGCGGGCAGTGTGGAGGGACAGCGCTGCCTTTCTACAGGGTAGTGGAGGACAGGCTCACTGAACCGGGTGTGCAAGCCAGGGCTTGCAGGAGGGAGCCCCTGCGCGTTCCAGGGCAAGAGCATTCTAGGCAGAGGCACCAGAGGCAGCGTGCCAGGGGAAAGGAGCAGGGAGGTCAGGCAGGGGACGCACAGCCAGTGGGTGCAGCCTTGAGGGACATTTTAAGGACTTTGGCTTTCACGCTGAGGTCGAAAGTCATAATTAGAGGGTTGTGACAGGGAAGGCTCATCATGGGACATATTTTTAAAAAGGATCAGTGTGGCTGCTGTGTGGGTCTGGACTGTCAGCGGCAAAGTGGCATCAGGGGACCTGCTGGGCTCTCAGGATGACTCAGGTGAGAGACGGTGCAGTCCAGGCGCGGGCAGGGGAGGCAGAGGAGCGGGCTGGCTCTGGACCCAGGAGAAGGGAGAACACACAGGACCCGCAAGGAGGCGGAAGTGGGCGGCCACCGGAAGAATGGGAGAGGCAGAGTCAAGCAGGCCTGCGGGAAGGTGAGGAGTTCAGTGCTGGCCACGTCGAGTGTGAGCGCCTGCTGGACACCTGAGAGGCAACGCTGGGTGCACAGCTGGCTCTGCCAGTCTGTAGTTCGGGGCACAGGTGGGCTACTCACCCACATGAAGATTTGAAACATAAACTGGATAAGCTCTCCGTAAGTAAACAAAGGGTAGGCAAGGAGTCCAGGGGGCCCCAGGGAACTCCGACACGAAGAGGTCCCAGAAATGAAGAGAAACACATAAAGGAAACGGAGCAGGCGGTGAATTGAATTAAGAGGAAACCAAGGGAGTGTGCTGCCCTCAAAGCTGATCGGCAAAAGTTATTTCAGGGAGGAGACTGAGCGACAACGTCACATGCTTCCGATTCAAATAAAACCTGAGAGCGGAAGGAGCACTGGACTTGGCAGATCAAGCAACATCGGGGTGGCTGGTGAGCCTGACAAGAGCAGAGTGGGGTGGAGCGGGACGGACGGGCCTGCATCTGAGGACGGGGGCCACGAAGGTGAAGGTGGCGACGAGAGAGAACGCGTTCGAAGAGTTTCACTGTGACGGGGAGAAGAATCGGATGGTAGCTGGGAGGATAAAAGGCTTGTCACTGCTGTTGCTGTGTGTGTGCACCTTTAGGAGAAACCCCAGCATGCTAAGGAGAGTCAGAGGGAAAACTGGATGTGGCGGTGGACAGCGGGGCAATTCCTCAAACGTCCCCGAGTGGGCCAAAGGGGAAGGAATCTCGTGCACAGCAGGAGTCGGCCCTGGAGCAACTGCCCTCTTCCCCTAGAGAAGCTTCAGGAAAAACATTTGAGAACAACGAGCATTATATACATGTAATAAGGCACTAGGATAGACAGGCATCAACTCCAGTGAGAAACTCTTTGATAAATTATGTTTTCTTGTAATTTCTATTTTTTCTACTATGTGTCATGTTTAAAAAAAAAAAGTAAGTGAGAGTTTCTTTAGTTTCCCATTATTTCAGGGGTTTTGTTGTTGCTGCTGTTGTTTTAGTTCATTTGCTACCAGCCTCCCAACTTTCAATGGAATATATGTATATATTTCATGAATTTATGTACACTTTTCATGAAGCTCTTTACTATCTGCTACCTCCTAACATCATGAGTTTCCCTGGCTCACTAACGCCTGTGTGTGATGCTTCCCGTCCACGTGTCTGGAAGATGCCTTTTTCCGCCTCCCAGGAGTAGCCGCAGATGACAAGTCTATCTTCACTCTCCACTCAGTTTCTTTCAGTTGCCTTTAATCACACGGATTTTAGCTTTTGTCATTAGCATTGTCTGCAAACTCCGTATCTCATCTCCGTTTTAGAAATCCGACTCTAACAATTCTGCAATCACAGAGTCAAGGACTAGCACAAAAGCAGGATAAGGATTATTCTCACTTTCCATTGCTTGAACAATACCCAGGATTTTTTAACCTCTATGTAAGTCCTAGGAACGCCCTGAACCAACTTCATCCTGACGCTATCTGTGGTGCCCACCACATCCCTTTCCCAGAATATAAATGATAACTTGGTCTATCACTTAATACATAAAGTTTATTTTTGTAAAAGCGCCTCACGTTACCTTGGCACTAAAGCCAAAGCTCATCTGCCAGGTTTGTGTTCTCTTCCCCGGCCTCTTTTTCGTAAGGCACAGAACTAACAAAACCTAAACAGTCTTCCACTGGAATATAACCAAGAAGAAAACAAGCAAACTCTTAATCTAAGGCTGAAACAAGAGCAGCTTGGCAGATGAAGTCTAATCAAAGCTGTCTTATCACACAGATGGGAGTAACACGTGTGCACCTAACGTTCTCTCTGGCAACCGTCAGAGAGGTGACGGCCAGCGACGGAATGCACAACTCTGAGCTTCATTAGGCTGTAAGAAAAACAAACGTCCTTGTCTCTACTGGAGCTTTAACTCTGTCTGGTGTGGTAAGTAGGTAGGTAAATAGATGAAAGAAAGAACGGAAAAAAAGGAAAGGAAAGAAGGAGGAAGGAAGGGAAGGAAGGAAATGGGTACGCGCATGTGTGTACACACAGACGCACAGACACATGCATATACACGTCTCTACTAATTTACTAGGATGTATCAGGATGTGCCAAAGTATTCCCAATTGAAGAAACAGGCAGAGCAAGGAAAGGACTAACAGGACACCTGGACTCTCGTCCCAGCTGAGTAACTAACCATCTCTGGGACTTTGGACAAGTCACTTTAGTTCAGTTTTCCCATTTGAAAAACTGTCTGAAGTCTATTTTCAGCTCTAAAATTTTGTCTCTACAGTGCTATGGACTATAAATAGCCAAAAATATACATTCCTGGGACACTGACATTAACGCCTCCTACCATTCATAAGTCTGTTTTAAATAGGACTAAGTAACAAAAAGACCTTCTATCACTGTTATTAGAACAGAAAGAACAGTAAGAAATTCAGATCTATCTACTATATGAGTACTACTTTTCACCATCTTTAATGCTGCTGCTATTTCTTTCAGTTCCATACCCTTATCTTTTTTTTTAAGCCCTTCTAATGAAGCCTTTATTACTTTGGCCTCTATCTAAGGCATACTTAATTTCGAAGAAAAGATGCAAATTATCCCTTAAAAATAAAGTGTCCAAAAAGACCTTGTTCTGAATGTTCAATAAAAAGGTAATTATTTTTTAAAATATCGGACAGTTTGTTTTTCCACTCTTGTGATACTTCACCTAGAAGAATGGTCTCCAGTTCCACCCAGGTTAATACAAGAGGTATTAGTTCAGGATTTTTTTTTACACCATTGTATACATATACCACATTTTATTAATCACATGTACTCACCATTAAATTGGAACTAATCGAACAACACTCATGTGCACATATGGAAATAAAACTCATCGGGAATCAAGCAGGTGGGAGGGGGAGGAGGGGTTGGGTTAATTCACACCTAACAGGTACCATGCACACTATCTAGGTGGTGGGTGCACTTACAACTTTGACTCAAACTGTGCAAAAGCAATTTATGTAACCAAAACGTTTGTACCCCTGTAATACTCTGAAATATTATAAAATAAAATTTAAAAAAATCAATCACTAAAATCTAGCCATTGGGGGGAAAAAAATCCAACAATTGAGCTAAGGAATCTCACTAATCTGATTTATCATCATCACATAAGTGGATCTTACAAAGTGGGCCACAGGTAGGGGCACGTACCGACATGGTTATGTGCCCCATCAGATATTTAAGAAGCACAAGCTCTGTGTTCTTTCATTCAACATTTATGGCGGGAAGAGGTTGCAAAGACCTTGCACTAACTTGGCAAAAGGAAATATGGCTCTGCTCAGACACAATCTCAGACCACCAAGACAGAATCATCTGTTTTACTTAGTGGGTAAGTGAGGGACCATGTTGGAAGGATAATCTCTTCGCAAGGAGTCTAATCCTTATCTTGCACGACCAGGCATCCCTGCCACAGGCCTGCTCTAAGAAGAGGGCTTTGCAAAGTCACTCCCTGGACACTAAAGTAGGGAAAGAAGGTGTTATCTATCTGCATTCAAAACAGTATTTACAGCCTGGTCAGTACTGATTTGAGTCGTAAGGTTCTTCCATAGACTTCACTTTCCGTCTACAAGCTCTGGAAAAAATCAAAGTGGGTGACAAGCGTTAATCTGACCAGAGCAGAAGGCAGGTAGCGCTTGCTCTGTCCTTGCTCTAAATGCTTGCCGGCTCTGTCAGAGCAGCGTTTTTTAGATTAAAAGGAAAAGTCATCTATAACATGTAACCAATTTTCCTATTAATTCTAACCGACCTGGACCACACTCACCATTCCTCCATCCCTAAGAGACAGATCTGTGAAGGAATTGACAACACACAGCCCCAACACAACTGAAAAGGAACACAGGTTGCCCACCCGAAAATAACTCATAACCTCATCATACTGAAAGTAGGCACAAAATTTTACAACCCCTCAGTGTGATGGGAGGCCACAGTAAAATGCTTCAACGTGTTAGGAAAAATTCTAGCAGCTATTTAGCCATACCCTTACTTTCCAGAAATTCTATAAATAATCTTCTAAGTTACAATGACTTCAATAAAGCTTCCTATTTCTGTCTCTCTACCTACCAATTTTCTGGGAATTACATGCTTGGCCAAATTAATGTAAAGCCAAGGAAGAGCTACACCACCGCCAGGGCTCCTCCATCCCTGCTGATAAGCACACACGCTGGATGTCCAACAGGACTTGTGCTTCTTGTATTCCAACACCCTACATGAATGAGCAGCCTCTGATGGATCAGAACACGAATCAATCATTCTATTTAAGCAAGGCCCACCCACCCCCCGCGGATGACAAGGAATTCCATTTCTTTTTTAGAAAGTTCAAGACAAAAATTAAGGATAAACAACACTGAACAGTGAACATCAAATTACAAGTTTGAAGAGAAACCCTTAAACCAAATAGCTCACTCAGCTAAAAACTAAAGCCAATGAGATTATATAATATCCAGGAAACTACAAAATACGATCTCTGCCCCATTTTAATTTCCCTTTCTAGTCTGAAAAAAATTAACTGGTAAAGATAAAGTAACAGTCACTAATGCTTCAACATGACCAGACTGAGAAATGGTCCTTTCTTGAGACATTAGGAAAAGCAAACCCATACAATACGTGCAACCGGCGTTTGGAGAGTTAATTAGCAACGTGGGGCAGGCAGCTGCAAGACATCGCCAATCGGTGTTTGAAAACATATAGACACCACCCGACTTTAAAGGCAACAATTCCCTTTTGCACAGCAATGTGTGCAGCCTCAGTACAAAATAATGTAGGACAAAAGTAAGTCAGCATACAAGCATATATTGCTGAGGGAGCATTTTGAGAAACATTTCTATCTCACATACAAAATTCAGTCTCAGCTCCAGAAAGGAGGAAGAAAACACTTATAACCTTACCTTTGCCAGAACTTTGGATGTAGACAGTTTATCTCAGAGTCTTTTCGTTAACGGGGAAAGGTTCGCAAAGCCGGAGTCTATGTACGCATCCATGAGCTCGCTCCTCTTTCTGCTCCCGGTACGCCAGGAAACAGTGTCTAACACTTCAAATGCTCGGCCGTTAAGAGCTAAAAACAGATCCTGTGCAATGCTGGATGTATTTTTGTCTGCTAGCTACACACCCTCATCATGTTCAATTTTTTCCATTGGTGGAACAGCATGATGCAGACTTAACCAGAAAGTGGTTTTCCAGGGGCTGGCTGCAGCGATTAGCCGGGACAGCCGGGGACAGCCCGTCACCGTGCCTCGGAGAGCCCTGGCTCGCCCATGACTGGGCTGTTGTTGACCCGCATTCCACAATTACCACCAAAGTTCCATAGGAACTCGGCTCCCGAGTCTGCTGAATAAAGGTTTACTCACTCGAAGGGAGCCTCAGCTTCTTTTTTAGGCCCGTTAGCTGCAAGAATACACACCTAGCATCCTTGTGTTTAGAGCGGTAGTAAACAGTCTGCCTCCAAAACCACAGCTGGAATGTGATGGTCATAAAAACCCTGCCTCTAGAGCAGCCCTTAGAAATAATTTTATGATTTGCAAAATATCAGGTATACCCTTACTTGTGTTCCTTGCTGGAGTTATTTCTTTTTTTTTTTTTTAAGTTAGCTGAACTACAGTGTATCCCACTGGAAATGCTTGTTACCTCAACATGGTGCTATTTTATCAAAAACGTGCATTAAATTCCCTTAAATACAAGTCAGACAACCAGAGGTTTGAAGTGTTTTTAAGTCTTGCTATATCCTTTGATGACAGAATTTATATTTATAGAACACCCAAAAAATACAGCAACATTTTCAGATCATTTTATAGTATTATCCTGGAGTTGGGGGAGGGCGCTAAATGCAAGAACAGGATCACATCTGTGTGGCAGTGTTTACACTGGGATTATATTCTATAGAGGAAAACGGTTTAATCAGAAGTTTTCAAGATATATACAAACTCTAAGTTACAGAAGTTATCCTGGACAAATGAGTGGCAATAGCTTTTTAAGGAAATATTTTCATTATTTTAAAAATATGAATGGATCTACATATGCAACAGACAAGATTCTTCCTTAATATTACAGACCAGATTTCACTACAGACACATAAAATTTTAATTCCTTATCTAGATGAAAACCCCATAACTTTACATACACATACATATACATACAAGTACATGCACATACACAAAATTTTTCCTCAAATGTAGTTAATACACACTTGAAGGTATGTTTTCTAATCCTGTCAAATAAGAAAAGCCATTACTAAGATCATCAGTCTGGTAGTTATGCAAATTAGTCTAAGCTCCCCAAAAATTTAAACATGAACACAGAACCCAGGAGTTTTTAGTGCTGTAGACCTGAAAAATTCCCTGATCCAGCCCCTCACATTGCAGATACAGAAACAGAGACCTGAAGTGACTTGCACAAGGTCACCGAGCTGGCCAGCAGGCAGCAGAGCAAGGACGTACCACCCAAGTAACCACAAGCCCGGGACTGAAGTCAGAAGGTTGCCACGGAAGCCAAGTCTCATAACATAAAACATGGGAATTCCCAAAATGTTAAGTTGCACACACACAAGTATTAAAAAAAAACCCTAGGTAAATACAGAAGAAATAAGAATGTTAAGTCATTGAGCTCCTATTCCATCAGACCCAGCAGCATCATTTCTGTTACTAAAATAGATAAAATAAAATAACAGGCCTGATGCGGTGGGTCACGCCTGTAATCCTAGCACTCTGGGAGGCCGGGGCAGGAGGATCCCTTGAGGTCAGGAATTCAAGACCTGCCTAAACAAGAGCGAGACCCCATCTGTACAAAAAATAGAAAAATTAGCCAGGCGTGGTGTTGCATGCCTGTAGTCCCAGCTACTCGGGAGGCTGAGGCAGGAGGATCGCTTAAGCCCAGAAGTTTGAGGCTGCAGTGAGTGATGATGATGCCACTGTACTCTAGCCTAGGCAACAGAGCAAGACTCTGTCTCAAAAAAATAAAGTATCAGTAAGTATAAAAGAAAGACTTCCATGTTACCTTTAGACAGAAGGAAGACTCTTTGATATGGAAGGGAGGAAAAATTATGTCAGAAGGAAGAAGGAAATTTAAAGAGATGTGTTTCTGAAGGTGGAAAAAGTATCAGAAGAACAATTAACTGTGTGGAAATACTTGTACACCCCTACGCTATCCCTGCTTCTAGATTTTTCTTCGGACAATACGTTTTATCTGTAGATTCCTCTATGCAAGAACCGCCTGTACAAATAAATTATCTCCAACATTCCTCAGGCATTTCAAATGAGTTTGCATTGTCTGGTTCCATTTTTTGTTACTGAGGTCACCCAAGTAACTTTTGTTCTATGAATTTATAAAGTCACTTGGGGTTTCAAACTAGGTAAGGTTTTTTAAGTTCTTTAGAATTTTCCCAACTATAGTAAAATACTCTCAATTTGGTTCTCCAGCCTCAAACTGCAAAAACCAGCATATTTCCAAATCATAAAACTAGACTTGATCTTTCTAATGCTTCATTCTGAGATGATAATGTAACAGGACATATGTGTTAACAGGCATCTAAAATTAAATTCCTTGGCAACGATCTCTGAGAAACATGTAAATTACTACTTATGAAGTATTCTATTCTGAAGCATACAATGCAAAATGACACATGTAAGAGCAAAAATAGCAAAGTGTTAACAGTTACAAAATTTAAGTGGTGGGTTTGTGGGTATTCACTGTATAATTCTTTTGACCTTTCTATAGTTTTGCAAATTTTCTTAATAAAAGATTAGAAGGAAATGATACATGTATGTGCATGCATACACATACACAACCCCCACAATAAATCAGTCTATAAAAAAGCACCATATTTTACTATATGTCTAGTCAAGACTATGCAAAAATTGTTGCTAACCTGATTGTGATCAAGGACACGAATATCCTACACTTTGCACATGTGTGCAAAGATACGTCCTTGAGGGTTTCTGTCCCTATTCAGAGAAGAGTTGGAGGATATAAAATGATTAAGATGGGACATAGGAATGCCTCCAGAATGAAAAAATTTTGAGAGCCACTATCACATGACAAATCACAATTAATAAAAAAAAATAGGGTGTAGGGGAAATATCTCAGGCTTCCAAACCAGTAGACCTGGGCTGGAAATTCACCTCTTAGTAAAGCTGAGGCCTTCCAAATCCCATAAAACAGAGTTGACAATAATACTGCCTACTGCAAATAAAAATATAAATAAATGTGTACCAACCTGTAAACAGTTACCAGAAAAACTGACACTTAAAATATCACTTTTAAAGTAATATAAACTGTCAGAAATTCAGAAATAACCTTTCTGTTTAAAATCCAAAACACTCAACTCTTTCCATATTCTCAACTTTTGAGGTCAAACACAGGCTAGTACTGAAAGAACAGCCCAAAAAGCAGAATTCCTTATTACTATCCTATAGTCATGATTTTAATAAAACAATAATAATAAGGGCTAAAAATATAAGTTGCTTTTATCCAAACAGGATTCCAAAAGATTAAATAGTCCCTCACAAGTGTAAACATCCACCTTTCATACAATTACATCAATGAGCAAAAGACTTGATACTTCACGCGCTGGAGAGCTTTTCCACACTGTTTCTGACAGCAGAGCAGTACTTCAGATGTGTGGGCAAAAAGAACACAGAACTTGAAAAATGGAGTTGTAAAAATGTCTCAGATGAAGGTGACCCTAGAAGAAAAAGCAGCATCCAAAGTGTCCATGCGAGAATCCTAAGATCCGCAGAAATATTACTTGGGGACGTGATTTTTCTCCGTATTTGATCAAAAGGCCCAAATTTAGCAAGTCTGTTTTTCTGAACCCAAAGGCTTCCAAATTTTCCCAGAGAGTACAGTGAGAACGTGCATGGCTGGCTTGCATGTCTAAAACTGGTGTGGTCTGAAGGTCTACCTCCCACGTGTGACGCTGGAAACCCACACAAATGTGCAATGCATTTGCCGCTCAGTCACGGTGCTCGAGAGGCTAGCGAACAGCTCCGGGCCCAGGATTTAGAGTCCCTCTGGCCTTACTTCTGATGCTGCTATGTGACACTGGGCACATCACTTGACTTCTCTGAGCCTCAGTTTCTTAATCTGTAAAATGGGGATAATGACGTAAACTGTTTAACACAAAGCCTGCCTCAGAATGTTAACTCCATAAAGCACGGATTTTGTTAAAATCGTTTACTGTTGAAAGTCCAGTACTTTAAAAAGTGCCGGGCACATGGTGGATATCCAATAAATGCTGAGTAATGCACGAATCAAGGAAGGGAGATGGCAGTGGCGGCGAACGCGAAAGGAAGAATAGTGTTTGGTGCCATCTACATCTTTGTGTCGGAAGCCGAGCCATTCCTTTATTCAAAATAAGCTACCGCACCTATGATCACTGCCCAGCAAGCAAAACTTTCCATTCCCCAGCCCTTCTTCGGTAGTGTTTTATATCCCAGGCTGCCTCGGTCTCAAGAAGACGCCTGAAGAGCCCACCTGCCTGCAATCTTTGTCATCAAGACACCACCGGATGCCCCCGTGCTGGTGCCAGCCGCACGCTCCTGCTTCCTGCTCTGTGCAGGTCACACTGCAGAAGCCCCAGCACCCGCTGCTGTGGGTCAAGTCCACCTTACCCGAGTCAGAACGGCCATTATTAAAATGCCCAAAAACAATAGATGTTGGCACGGGTGCAGTGAAAAGGGAATGTTCATACACTGTCGGTGGGATATAAATTAGTACACCTGCTAGGGAGATCAGCATGGAGATTTCTCAAAGAACTAAAAGCAGACCTATCTGCCCTCTGATCCAGCCATTCCATTACTGGGTATCTGCCCAAAGGAGAAGGAGTCGTTATATCAAAAAGACACCTACATTTGTATGTTTAATACAGCATAATTCACAATCACAAAGCTACAGAATCAACCTACGTGCCCACCAACCGATGACAAAGAAAATGTGGTACATGTATACTATGGAATACTACTCAGCCACAAAAAAGAATGAAGTAATGTCTTTTGCCTGGGACTGGAGGCCATTATCCTAAGTGAAGCAATTCAGGAACGGAAAACCAAATACCACGTGTTCTCACTTATAAGTGGGAGCTAAGCTATGGGTACGTAGGGTCATACAGGGTGTCATAATGGACACTGGAGATTCAGAAGGGGGAAATGGGGTGGGATGGAGTGAGGGATGAAAAATTACCTGCCAGGTACAATGCACACTATTCAGGTGATGGGTACACTAAAAGCCCTGACTTTACCACTGCGTAATTCATCCACGTAACCAAAAACCACTTGTATCCCTAAGTCTACTGAAAAGGAAAAAAACATACTGCATTTTTTATGTACCTTGTCTATGTTTAGATACACAAACACTTACCATTGTGTCACAGTTGCCTACAGTGTTCAGTACAGTAACCTGCTGTACAGGTTTGTAGCCCAGGAGCAGTCGGCCGTACCACACAGCCTGGGTGTGTCGTAGGCTGCACCATGTAGGTTCTGTGAGTACACTCGATGATGTTCACACTACGACAAAATCACCTAAACGACACACCTCTCAGAACATATCTCTGTTGTCAAGCAACGCATGACTGTATTCAACATAAGTTGATTCAGGCAGATCCAGACAAATCCTAAATATAACAAATAAACAAAAAGTGCTGGTGAACATAATTAACAACTTTGATTCTGCTGCCTCACACCACTGGTAGGAAAGGATGGTCAGTGCGCCCAAAAGGTCTCCGTGGGTAACTTAGTTTTTCCTAAGATTATTAAGCACCACTTTTGTTGGTCTTGTACTAAACTGTCATTGAAAAGCTTCTAATCACTCAATAGCTATGAATTAAATACAAAATAAGAACAAAATAAATTTTTAACTATTTAAAAAGCAAACTGGAGATGTCTTCAAAATCAGTAGTCAATTTTAAGAAAATTCAAAATGCAATGCTAGCGTGGTATGTATTGCTGTAAAGCCACAAGAAATCTAAATTCCAAAATAAAAGCTTTTTGTAAGTGTTTCAAGGGCATCAAATGTGTACAAAAAATTTTTAATGTAGTCAATTATCATGGAAATGAGAGATTTTATGACATAAATATTTATAAAGTCCAAGGGTCACCTTACATAATAAGCAAGCCCCAATAATTTAACCAAATTACCAATTACTTCTGCAAGAATATGTAAATATTAAACAACATAGAAATTGAGATTTAAAACTAATTCTCCAAAAAGTTTCCCTTTAAAGCATCTTTTTTCTCTAGGTCATTACATCCAAATTAAATATACTTTGATAATTGACAATGAATGATAATGTATAAAACCTAAATTTTGAAATTAAATAGAATTCTTTATAAGGAGTAATAGGTAATATTTGAATATAAATGATAAAATCAGTATTTAAAATCATGCTACTTAAAAAAACCTACGAAATGAGTTTCAGCTACATAAAATGAAATTCCCAGGAGGAAAAAAGTTCTTTAGAACAGCAGTCCCCAACCTTTTTAGCACCAGGGACCAGTTTCATGAAAGACAACTTTTCCGCAGGCAGAGACAGGCAGAGTTGAGGCCATGATGCAAGCAATGGGGAGCGGCTGTAAATACAGATGAAGCTTTGCTCATTCTCCGGCTACTCGCCTCCTGCTGTGTGGCACCCCCCTCCTAAGTTTCACGCAAAATAATTTTTCGATGGGGTAGGGGGAGCTCTGTTGTCTGGTCCCTAACAGGCCACGGACTGGTACCAGTACACAGCCTGGGGGGTGGGGACCTCAGCTTTAGGAAATATGCTTGTAAAATCCTGGCTTATAAATACGAGCCACTAGATACATCTGTTTACAACATTTTTGAAGGGTTATACTGGAACATTTAAGAAAGCACAAGTAATCTTCCCAGATACAAATGTAATTAAAGTGTTATATTTAGCCTCTCGGTCAACTCACAATATTTTCTTTTTGTGTACTGAAATCAAACTGTTTAAGCTGAAAGGTTCCTAGTAAGTTTAATTCTGAGAATAATTGACTCTGAGTTCCAAAGAGACCAGAGAGGTCATCTCTAGCCCAACTTTCCTTCTAATTTGAGAACCTCCCACAGTATCCTGACAGATGGGCCACTTTCTTTTACCTAAATACACTGAGTGATGGGAAGCTCACCGCTCTGTAGGGGGCGTGTTCCATTGTCAAATAACCAGTCGATAGATGAGAACTTCTGGAAACTCTAAGTCAGTCATTCTAAAAATTCCACTAATTACTTGTGGTCTTTCTAGCATTATTAACCCACATCCTACTCCTCTTCCATCCAACCACCTTGCAAAAAACACTCAATTACTCTGGACCTTCTCTGCTCTCTCTCCAGCCCAGCTCTTCCCTCTCTGCCGGTCTATCTTCACAATGAAGCCAGAATCACTCTTACAAAGTAAAATACACAAAGCTAGGTATGTTCTTCCCTAACAATCAGAATGTGCACAGAACATTCAGTAGGCATAGAGCCCACGCTCTTGGTTACACTCACTCAGGAAACGAGGTTACTGGCTCCATCTGGGGCCATGAAGTCTCAAGAGGGTTGGGCTTCCCCTGGAGAAGGCAGAACAGAACACACACAGTTCCAGAGCTCACAGACACATGCAAATTCCACACTGTTCCCACTTCACCAAGGAGACCCAACAATCGCTGTCAGGGAAGGCAAGGGAGATAGATGTGTGACCAACCAACCCTTCTCCATGCCCATGGGGGACGGAAAGAGAGGAAATGAGATGTGTCTGATGACAGAGGGAAAGTCTAATTGTCCAAATTGGGGGTCACATTGAAATATCTTCAGAGTCACTGAAAATGTGTGAGTGAAGCAGGCCTGAGTACTGCATTCCTAAGACAGGAACCACCTGTTTGCAAATTAGGCTTGTACAAGTATTCTTCAGCACACACACAAAAAATGATCTCTTCTATTTTTCTTGACATACGAAACTCCATGGAAATATTTTTAGTTTTTCCACCACTACTATAGACAACGATAAAACAATTTTTTTTCACTTTTCTCCTAATTCTACTAAAAGAAAATAACTTAAGTAGATGAAAAACAGCAAGTGACAATGTTGGGGAGACTACATGGAGTGGTGGGGACTGCGGCAAACTGCCCCATGATGACCCAACCATAAGGCCGGCAGCTACACAGCGCCAGCTACCCACTGCCAGCTGCAAATACAGAACCCAGTATTTGCAGAACCACATTTTTAAGAAATAATTTTCAGGTTTTAAATGTAGGCAACTAATTTAAATGTAGTCAACACATTCATCTCAGACACATTTTGCAGGCCAAACAAAGGATATCCACAGCCCAGAACCAGCCCAAAATCCACCAGCGTGCAAGCTCTGATGCAAATGACAAAACACAAACACGAAAATTCTCAACCCTCGGAAACATCGTCGATGAAGGCAATCAGCAGTGCCAACGCCCTGGCTTCCTCGCGGGGCACACATCGCACCAACCAACCAGGCCAAGGCAACCAGATGTTCGGCATGATTTTGGAGGAGGGTCGCCGATGGGGAAGAGGCCTTGGGGGGGACCACAGAGGCCACGCTATTCTCCTTCCTGGTGAGTGGAGGGATCCCCTCTACATGGCTCTTCACCTACAGCCAACCAGCCTCCAGCCACCACATCCTACCCTGAGAAGTTCACTACTGCACACGGTCGCCACCCCATTTTCCCACAGCTCGGTAAGAAGGTCCTCCTCCTACTGCCACCCACGGGTCCTCATGTCCCCCTCCCATGCAGACCACGCTCACTGTAGCATCCCCGCTCCCCTTACACATCACGCTTGTCAAGCAGCTCAAGGCCAGAATGAGGTGCCCCACTGAGTCAACCAGCTTACTGCTTTCCAGGCTACATATTCAGTTCCCTCCACCATTATGCTGGGCACGCAGGATGCTATTTCCACACATTCCAACCTGGATCGCCTTCCTCTGGATATCAATGTGCACCTTACATCTAAGGTCTGGGGAAGGAAAGATAGACACCCAGGGTTACCAAGCACCTCAACCTGCCAGGTGGGCACCGTGCCAGGAGTGTGACATCTATTTTCATATTTAATTTTCACAGTGATGCTCTTTGAGTTGTATTATCATCACTATTTTGCAGATGAGGAAACTCGGGCCAAGCAAAGTAATTTGCTTAAGGCCACAAAACTAATACAGCTGGAAAACTCAAGCCAGCTCTGACACCAAAGAGACAACAGCATTGTGAGAAATTGGCATGTTCACAATCAGTTTTGTTGCTATTATAAATGTATTAAAGGTATAATTTCTAGATATAATATCATATCATCAGCGAAGAGGGAGAGTTTGATCTCATCTGCACCTACTTGGATACCCTTAATACCACCGTCTTGCCTAATTGCTATTGCTAGGACTTCGAGCACTGTGTTGAATAGAAGAGGAGAAAGTGGGCATCCTTGTCTAGTTCTAGTTCGAAGTGGGAATGATTTCAGTTTTTCCCCATTTAGTATGATGTTGGCCGTAGGTTTGTCATAAATGGATTTGATAATTTTAAGGAATGAGCCACCTATACCTATTTTGTTTAGAGTATTTATCATGAAGGCATGTTGGACTTTATCAAATGCTTTTTCTGCATCTATTGAGAGAATCATATGGTCTTTATTCTTGGTTTTATTTATGAGGCGAATTGCATTTATAGATTTGCGAATGTTCAACCAGCCTTGCATCCCTGGAATATAGCCTACTTGGTCGTGATGGATTATTTTTTTGATGTGTTGCTGAATTCTATTAGCTAAAATTTTGTTGAGGATTTTTGCATCTATATTCATGAGGGATATTGGTCTGTAATTTTCTTTTTTTGTTGGGTCATTTCCTGGTTTTGGAATTAAAGTGATGTTCACTCCATAGAATGAATTTGGAAGGATTCCATGCTTCTCAATGTCGCACTATTGCTAGCTCCTGGAAACAACCCAAGTGCCCATTGATTCATGAGTGGATTGTTAAAATTTAGTGTAGGTTCACAATGGAATATTACTCAATTTTAAGAAATGATAGTGAGCTAGCACCACTTATATGATCCTGGATTAAGCTTAAGCCCATTATTCCAAGTGAGGTGACACAAGATCTGAAGAATGGGCCCCACTTGTACTCGCCATCAAACTGGTATTGACTGATTAACACTATGGTGCTCAAATGGTGGGAATGATCACTAGAGATTTGGGGGGTGCGAGGTAAACCCACATCTGAGCGACGTAGAAGGCACTGTTGAGGGGTGGAACATGCTTGAAAAGTAGTTAGGGAGCGGAATTAGGGGTCTCAATAGGGGAAAAGAATTCCTCTAAAACTGATTTATATGGTTAACTGTACATCTAGGTAAATTCACGAAAAATCATTTAATTGTAGGCTTAAAATGGAGTAAAGGCATGATATGTAAAGTATACTTCAATAAAGAAAAAAAAAAAGGTTCCCCCAAATACATTGCTGCACTGTTGGCCCCATATCTTGGCCTTCCTCCTTCCTCTTATCCTATTAAAAAAAAAAAAGAGCTAACACAATATTGACAAAGAGGAAGAAAGTTGGAAGGCAAACTTTCAGAGTTTAAAACTTACTACAAATCTACAAGTGGTATATGTATACCATGGAATACTAAAAAACAAATAAACAAACAAAAAACTCCAAAACTTACTACAAGCCATAGTAAGTATACCATGGTAGTATACTACAAGCCATAGTAGTAAGTTTTAAAGTGTGAAAATATTATAACAATAGACATATAGATCAATGGCATGGAATTGAGAATCTAATAGTAGACCTACACATTTGTGGTCAATAGATTTTGAACAAGGGTGCCAAAATCATACAATGGGGAAATAATTGTCACAAATGGTGTCAAAGAATCCACATGAAAAAAGATGGAATTTTACTTCTGCCTCATACCATATAAAAAATAAACTCAAAAGAAATCAAAGACCTAATTGTAAGAGCTAAAACTGCAAGTTTCTTAGAAAGAGCTGTAGGTACAAATCTTTTCAACCTTGGATTAGGCAATGATTTCTTAAATATGACCTCAAAAACAAAAGCAATAAAAGAAAAAAGATTAATTTTACTTTATCAAAACTAAAACTTTTGTGCATCAAAGGACACTATGAAGAAAGTAAAAAGATAACCCAGAGCATAAAAAAATTGTAAGTCATATATCTGCTAAGAATCTACCAATTTTTAAGAGCTTATTGGAAAGCAAAGTGTGTGGATAGAGGTTTTCAGGGCCTTGAGTATAATAACATGGACTATCTCCCTTATATTTGCCATGGAAAATAAGATGGTTAATGGGTTTCGCTTCAAGTTATAAAACTAATCAGAGCCAAATCTAAAATTAAATTATTTCTATTCAAGGTCACATGAATAGTGGCTCAATTATCAATCACCTTAGATTTTTTTACTCATATTCTCTGATGGCTTTTTATATATAATATGTAACCCTATATATTTTAGGGATCTGTTTGTAGGTCATTATTTTCTGACAGGATATCAATGATACTCCTTTCTTAAAATACATTAAATATATGGGTATTTGTGCAGAAGTGAGAGGAGAGGGAGATCCAAGAAGAATGATTTTTAAAATCTCATTTCATTTATCCAAAATTCCCAGATGTTCAACAGTTCTCCTCACTTTGGTCTCAATATCTCTGGAGCCATTTCCTTGAGCTTCAGACTCATTCCTGTTATTGCATTTCAACTCTCAAAGTAACTCATTAGCCCTCTAACTTGTATCTCTAACTCCAAACATCTGTGATCTCATTCTTAACATATTTAGCAAAGAAATATTTTTAAAATAAACATCCAATTGCATAGATTCTTTAAAAAAAATCCCAAACTCTAATGTGAACCGCCTGCCTCAGAATCACTTTAGACCAGTTTACATTTCTAGAATGTACTCCAAGTGAATTATAAAGATATTTCAGGGATGAGAACATGGAATTTGTATTCAAGTAAGCTAAGCAGGTGGGTGATTCTTATTTACTTTAAATTTTCAGGTCTATAGACCTACTAAATTAAGTGCTAGTACATTTCAGGACATACTAGCTTTTTATGACCTGAACCTAGCCCTTTTTTCTTGCATTGCTGCATATTATTCCAGCTTAAATAAGCTTTCCCTCCAAGGGCAGCTAAAATTTATTGAGATTTCAGTCTGGGCCAGATGCAGATCTAAAATCACTTTATGCATACTACCTAATTTCATTTTCAAATAGCCTTATAAAATAAAGACTATTATTATGATGATATCCATTTAATAAGTAGGAAAACATAATAACAGAATGTTTCAGAAATTCAATCAGGCTCATATTTAAATCCTGGCTGACTGGCTCAAAAGTCTACACTCCAAATTGTCATTCTTGTGATACTAGCTAGTGACATTTAAAGTATCTTCTAGTACCCCAGAGGTTGTGCATGTTGTTAAACTCAAGCCAATTACATTCTTTTACTGTTTCTTTCCTGTATATCACAACACTCACAAGAATTGTCATTTTCTGAACTGCATTTCTGACTTGCTAAACAATTAAATGCTCATTATTATGCTTCCCACAATTCTATATGTAGCTGTATCATAAAAAATTACACAAGTTGATCTTTATTGGTTTCCTTATTTGTCTCCTCCACTTCAAGCTATGGAATCTTAATGAGAAAAAATATATATATGTCTAGAATAGTCGCTGGGGTAGGGTAAGCCTGTACTAAATAGAGGTTAAATTAAATAGTTAACTAATTACATGAATTAATGTAATTGATGAATTAATACATGATATGTTAATATATAATTAAAATAGGTTATTTGCGGGGATTTTTTTTTAATTGGGGGAAAACTACAAAGCATTTACAGTACAATGTTTACAGTCACAATTTGTAGTGAGCTGATTTCCCAAAATATATTACCACTCAAGT
The DNA here is from genome assembly GCA_963574885.1 of Lepilemur ruficaudatus. Taxonomy (NCBI): domain Eukaryota; kingdom Metazoa; phylum Chordata; class Mammalia; order Primates; family Lepilemuridae; genus Lepilemur; species Lepilemur ruficaudatus. The sequence goes on along the minus strand of CAUYRT010067687.1, from coordinate 35 downwards.
TGACTTATCTTGTTACATTCAAAAACCTACTCTGT